>CAJNDV010034108.1:10553-24155 GCA_905221635.1 Symbiodinium sp. CCMP2456
GGGGGGGGTTGGGGTTTCGGGTTTTAGTTAAAAGTTTTACAGGTTTTCTTGTGATTTTTTCAGGACGGACAGGGCAGACAGACCAGTGACCATGATGTGCGCGATAAGCTCTCTGAAACTATTGCGGGGTCTTGATTTCTGGTGCTATGCTGGCAGACAGCCTAAACCCTAAACCCTAAGTTGGGAGAGGGTTTAAGGCTCAGAGCATGATAGAACCAACTCAGGCTCCGCAGCCTCAATTCATCCAGGAAGTCACATAAGGCCTCAAATACACTTAAACCTTAAACCACAATTCCCCAGAAATCCCAGGCTACACTATAGCCCTAAACCTAAACCGACCCTTAAACTCTAGACTCCAAGCCGCAAGATATCCCCAGAAGTGCTCAGCAGAGGTTTGCCATGGGCCTGGGAGGAAGCGCTTCCTTCCCCAGCCGCTGATCTGAAGCGGCCAAGAACAAATGCCTCCGAGCCTGAAGAGAACAGCTGTCCTAGGGTTTTTCCACGTAGTCTTCGACAGAGCCTTGCAGAAGCTTCTAGGGACATTTACAACAGTAGAGTCTTGCAGTTGAGGAAAATCCTTTTTACTCCGTCCTCGATGACCACCGGCCTCTCGCAGCGGCATCGGGAGAAAAGGGGCAAGCACACGCGAAGTTGGGGTTGAGTGTTGATTAGCTCGTCTCGGATTGTGTGCTTAGTTTACAGCGTAAGCAGTGGGTTCGTTCAGGGTTTGTGCAGGTACGGCACACGCCCACTAGATCTGGACTCATCTAAAGCTTCAAGCTTACCCGGAAAGGGTGCAGCGGTGTTTAGTTAGGGTTCTCTGACCAGGAGGTTTCAGCAAGACTAGAGGGACTAGAGGTAACCTTATCCATGTTCCGGACTCTTGCCAACCTTAAGCCCTGCGATGTCAAGTGTCAAGCGCTCAGCCTAAGTGAGAGTTTCCGAGAATAGGGGACCCTAATATAGTACCCTAAATAGTAGGATCCTTATTATAAGGACCCCAAATAAGGTACCCCCTTGTTTTCGGAAACTCCCAAGTACTTTCGAAGCCTTCGACTCCAATATCCAGAGTGGGCAGAGGCCATTGAACAAAAAGTCCACGATCCGAAGTCGTTCAAAGCAGGAAGCCGTATACCTACACGTCCCTAGTAGCCTGAAGCGGCATCTGAAACAAGAATCCCTGCACCTTTTTCGATGCGCATTGTGCAACCTGACACAACCAGCCGGTTGTCGTGCCAAAGGACAACAGGTAGACGTGCAACCAAGCCCTTTGTGCCTTTCACTTCGAACTGAAAATCGCATATACCAGGCTTCCATCTTGCATCTAGGGTGGGGTTAATCATGAAGCCTCGGGTTCAGGTCGAGAATTGCTGGGGCCTTGAATGCACGGGTGGGGTCCCTATAGATTCTGACCATGCTGTGCAGGTGAGACTGTTGGCATCAAACTGAGACGCTGTCCCAGCGATGCCGCTAACCAGCGGTGGTCTTGAGGACGACGCAGATCGATGGTGAAGGCTTACAGCGGTTTCTTTATGCTCAAATTGCTTCGAGAGTTCATGTGTTTTTCATTAAAGTGCTAAAACTTCAAAGTCTAAGTTTTTCGAGTCAGGGTTAGCAGGTTAGCAGCGACGGCCGGCATTTGACCGTGAAGCGACGTAGCAGCTCCCGTTCCTCTGCATGCGGCACAGATGTGTTGCGATGTCCGGCAAATTTCCCGCTGTCCACTCTTAACCCCGGAACCCAAAGCTGTGCCCCGAAAATTCTTACGGTCTTACAGTCCCTTCCTGGTTGAGGGAAGGGGTAAGGATCTGGGATCTGCATGAAGCCGAGGGCTTATCAAACCGAAGCGGTAAGAATCTTTGCGGCCGATCCCTGAAGCTCTGGCATTTGGTGGTTTCAGGAATGAGAGGGATGATAGACAAAACAGCCGCTATATGTTAAGGAGAATGCACAGGAAGTCAACCTGTGGTGCAAGAATGTTTCAGCTGAGAGCTCTATTCGCATGAGAGTGTTGCCTCGCATCCACCGGGTCAGCATGCAGCGGTAGAGAGGAGAACAGATCACTTGCAACTGCATGGCCTCAAACTGCAGCTCGAGGCAATGACCTCTTGCTCAGGAATCCATTCGTCACATCCCTTCTACCAACGCGACAGAAACGTGCAAAGCAGCTTTGGTAACCCTAAACCCTAAACCCTAAACCCTAAACCCTAAACCCTACAAAGATTAGAGGATGGACCTTGGGGAGCCTGCGCAGACCCTATGAGCCAGTGAGGACACCTGAAACACGAAGACCCATCGGCCCATCACCTTTAAGACTTCTGTGCTCCCAATCCGGTCTCATCCTTGAACCCTAAACCTCTAAACCCTAAACCCTAAACCCTAAACCCTAAACCCTAAACCCTAAATCCTAAACCCTAAACCATAGACCCAAAACCCTAAATCCTAAACCCTCAACCCTGGGAGCCCCGACCCTCGAAGCCTTTGCTTCACTTAGATGCTTATGGCATTGGGCTTAGGGCTTGGTTGGGGTTGGGCCTTCGGGCTTTCGGTTCAGGTGGGATGAAGAGGTTCAGGGTTCCGTGTATAGGATTTTGGAAAGTTTTGGGACAGAGGCTTGAGTTTAAGGGCTCGGCACCTTGGGGTGCGGGTTCAAGGATCCGCGCCGCGTATGGGGGTTAGGCTTGAGGAGTTCGACGCGCTTTTGTTTCTGATTTTTTAAAAGTATGTAACAGTATGAACATACATCCTCCTCAAGGAGTTGTCCTGCTGAGCGCACCCTAAATCACTAAACCCCAAACCCCAAGGCCCAAAACCCTAAGCATCCCTACCCCAAAACCTTCAAGCACACATGAAAGCAGACCCCATCTCCGAGCACCCGAATCCCGAAGCAGACTTGACCTCGGCCCAAGCATGTTGGCAATGCCAGCCGAGGAGGGGGTCGGGCTAGGGATAAATATTGCAGATACGAGATCTGATATGTGATATAGATACAGATATGATCTAGATATGATACAGATGTTAGAGGGTTGTCGGATTTGTGAATTTAGGAGATCTTGTCAAGGTGTTAGCCAGGTTTGAGTGGAAGTTCAAGAAAGGGGAAGCCGTTCCTACTTACTGTGGGGGACTGAAGACTGAAGCGGCTCAGGGGTTCTAGCTTGCCCTTAAATTGAGTCAGCACTGTCCTTCAGCTCTTCGCCGCGTGCCATGGCAGGGCAGTGGCAGGAATTTCTGGCCCAAAAGCACTGGGAACATGATGATAATGTCCAGCTGCAAGGACATGGTCCTGAACAGTAGGTTCCGGCCGAGCTCCGCTATGAAGCGCACCTCACCGAAGTGCAACGTATCTAGGTCCACAGTACTGCCCTTCTGCTGTACTCCTTCATTTTGGGTACCACGGAGGTAGGATTTCGGGTTGTGGGTCAAGGTATGCGCTGACCTTAACCCTGCTGTGCGTATCGGCAGGAGAGATTCGTCGCATCGCACAGCTGCAGTACAACACGGAGCAGACGCTTGGGGAACAGGAGGGCTTTACGAGGATTGTGCAGCTGATCGACGACCTCGTTCGCCGGCAGGAGGCACCACGAGACCGCGACTGGTAATTACTCCTGTTCTAATGATTTCTAATGCATCATCATCACGATCAACCACCACCACCACCACACCACCACCACCACCACACCACCACCACCACCACCACCACCACCACCACCACCACCACCACCACCACCACCACCATCACTTATCGTCACTTATTAATACTTTTATATTTTTTTACTTTTATTATCATCGTCATCAACATCACGTCACCATCAGCATCATCATCGCCACCATCATCATCGCCACCATCATCATCATCATCATCAGCATCTTCATTGCCATCAACATCATCATCATCATCGTCATCATCTTCATCATCGCCATCATCATCATCGTCATCAACATCATCATCATCATCAGCTTTACCAGCATCACCATCACCATCACTATCACTATCACCATCACCACCATCATCATTATTATCATGATGTTGTTGTTGATGATGATGATGATGATCATCATCATCATTATCATCATGAACATCATCCTCGCCATCATCATCGCTGTTTTCTCTTGTGCCATACAAAGATGAGTCTAGTGCTATCGAGTGGCTTATCGAGCAATCAATGAGATCTTCCCAGTTTTTGCCATGATTGCATTGAGTCTAGTATACTTAGATTGGGCAGTTGATTGACAGAGATTGTTATAGTTGCTGCTATTGTTGTTGTTGTGGTTGTACCACTGGTTGCGTTGTCGCCACCAGGTTCTGAGCCAAGACTGCGGCCGCGGCCGTGACCAACACTGCTACTCCCGCTACCTCGACCGCCACCACGAGCACCACCGCCGCCACCACTGCCACCACCACGACGACGACTCCTCCTAACATAGCTACCGCTACGACGGCAACGATGCCACCACCGACGACCACGGCGGCGACGACGATGCGATTACGACGATGCGATGACGACGACTACTACTACAAATGCTGTTGCGGTTATGGCTGCCGCAGCAATTGCTGTGCTTGCTTTTACTTCGGCTACTACTAACCGCTCCGGCTCCTGCGAAATTGTTGCTGCTCATGCTCCTGCCACCGCTAGTCTGACCGTTCCACTATTGTTCGTACGGCTGCCCCTGCCACTATCACCGACATTATCTACCACTGCAAGCACGAGGAGCGTGCATCGACGGTTTTGCTGCTGCCAGCTACTGTACCAGTTATCGTCGTGCATTTTGTTTACATGTTGGCCTATTTCTGCTACCGCCTGCTGCACCGTGATCTCGTTATGCGCTCCGAAGCTCGACCCTATGAGTCCTTAAACCGTCGAATGCAATTCTTCACTTGGGCGCAGGTGGATAGCAGATGCTGCCTATGTTTCAAGAAGCTGAAGCTTGAAAGCGTGTTGCGTGCATTGAATCTGGATGAGTATACGCAGAAGATGCTGTTGGACAGTGACTGGGTTCTGGAGTGCTAATTGTTTTTGGTTTTGCGGCGATTTGGCAGGTCCTGGTTCCTGACACGGACTAGTATAACGAATTCCCCTCATCTTCAGCTTTCTCGGTAGTGCTCTGGATGTCAGGTGTCAATGAAGGCCTTCATGCAGATGTCGAGCGCGACTGCGAGCGCAGAAACGTCTTTGTCCATCTTCCGGAAGGGCGACAGTTCCAACTTCAACTCCCGCAAGACATGGAGGCCCCCCGAATCCAGGAGCTGGTTGCTCAGCACCTGGGCTTCGAGACCAGCCAAATCCGCCTTGTGGACTCCTTGCGGCCTCCGCCCGACGTAGATGCCAGCCTTTGCCTCCAAGTTGAAGTCCGAGCAAAAGTGCGCAACGAGACCATGGACTACTCCCTGGAAATGAACTCCTGGCCCCCTCATCGACTGAAGCAGGAGTTGATTGTTTTCGTCCAAGAGAATCTTGATATGCGGCCTTCACCAACGACACCGGACAAAACGTGGCCAGTCTCTTCCTTTATGCCCGCGGGAGCCTTTTGGATGTGTCTTTCTAGTTACTACGAGGGCACGGGCTGTCCCCCCATGGGTTAGAAAGGGCCAATAATCCCCAATATATGTATACGTATGTGTGTGTGTATATATATAGATATAGGACCCCAGCTATTGGCAAGTAGCACGACCTAGCTCAGAACTCCAATCGCCGGTTCGGTGCTTCAGGGCTTTTGTTATCTTGGAGGCATCGGGGCTTGGGGGCTTTAAGTACGCCTTTTTTGGAGCGCCGGGGCCTTTCTTCTGGTGTTCTGTTTACGACTCGCATGAAGTCTTCAGGTTCAATTCATTGCATTTGATTTGCTTTTTGATGCTTAGGGTTTATTGTTGTCTGTGGTCCTTAGCGCTTCAATTGTATGTAAGTATATGGTGTAGGGCCTGCAGGTCCTGAAACGAAGCGCTGCGCACAGCCCTATTCCTGATCGTCCCACGCTGCTGTCGTGAAGTCACATTCGCTTTTGTCCCCACAGTCGCCCGACACCAAAATGCCCAATAGACAGAACAAGAGCTTTCGAGCCAGAACCTTTAGCTCAAACCAAAGCTGCTAATTCTTGCTCGGCATGATACTCTGCAATATTTTTTGCAGGAGCCCAGAACACCAAACCCCAGCCCACCGTCGTCTACTTTGAAATAAGCAGCCGAGGTGGGGGAGCTCGGGGGCTCTTGCAAAGATCGCCCCTCGGCCGATCTGGAGCACTTTCCTAAACCTAAACCCTAAACCCTTCGGGCTCAGGGCTTAAAGCTTTTGCCTATCTTGTAGAGAGCGAAGGTATCTCGGGCCCATGAGCTGACCCCTCAAAACAGTGAGCCCGAAACCCACGGACCCCTGGTCCCCTCATCCTGAGCCCGAAAGATCCCTAAACCCAAAGCACTGGCGCCGAGAATTCCAGGAGTTTTGACCCAAGGCCCAGTTGGTCGCTTTGGGGTGTGAGAGTTCAAGTTTTGAGCATCGCAGTAAGAAGGGTGTACCAGGCGCACTCTATGGAGTACCCAGTTCATTGGGAGTTATTGGGAGAGAATCAGAACAAGTGCCGATGTTCGTATCGCAACAGAAACTGAGGTGTTTAAGTTGGATCTGCAGCATCTCTGAAACTAGTCTAGGGATGATTCCGAAAGCTTGACCTACAAGACAAACAACTCCCGCAACTAGATGCATATGAAGCAGGCTTCTGTCTTACATAGGATATGTATCTGCTTGGAGGGCGGGCCTGGGGGCATCAGGTGACGGAAACGAGCGAACTCCTGAAGCAGCCCCTCGCTACACGTGGAGCTGGTTCCGTATCCGCGGATGACAAGGTCGGGGAGCTGTACGAGGACCTATTGAGACCTGGCCATCATTCAGAGATGGGTTTCTGCGTTCGAAGGCATTCGTTTTTGGGGCTTGAGAACCGGCATAAGGCAAGCAGAGACAAAGAAATAGGGTCACGATTTTATAGTGTCGTTTGCAAGCACTTTTGCTCATCAGGAAGATACTGAGAGATCGCTTGGAGAAATGGCCAGACACCACGCCAGACGAGCTCATGGAGGAACTGCGGTGAACGGTTCAACCCGGAGAAGTATACCGGGTGGTACCCAACCCGCTGATCTCCTGTGGACCTCTGAGTACTAAGGTCCTTACTTAGTAAGCTACGAGCGCATCTAAAGGCATGGCTCAGAAAGCCCTTGAGGGCTGAATCCTAAACAGTAAAAAGCGCCGAAACAGACAGCATGTAGGGTCTTAAGTTTGGAGTTGGGATATGAGTTTAGCACTTATACACATATGCGGTTTAGGGTTGGGGGTTTACAGTCGACTCAACTTTCTGCTATTGAGACGAAGAAGCCCTGAACCGACGCCTCCTCTTCCAACCCGAGACTCTTAAACCCTAGGTCTATAAGGGCTCTACGAAAAAGGTCTCAATATGGGGTTTCTGATGGCATTTCAGAGTCTAGGATGAGAGTCTCATGAACTTTCCTGCTTCCAAGCTGAGAGTCTCAAACAGCCACGCAGTTCACTGCGAGCAGCCGGAAAAGGAGATATCGCTGAGGGTCATTACCCCGGCAACAGTGACGAGAGCCTTCCTCTCGGAAGGCTTTAGAGTTTTCGACGCTTACTTTGCCATTCCTGCTGATTTCACTATGCTGTGGGATGTAGGGTTCAGGATGCGGGGGCCATACGTGTCAGCGATGTTCGTTAGGCCCCGAGACCTGCTATGAATCCTAAAGCCGCACGACGTCGAGTTACATAGCCTTTTGCGTGCTTGTCTTTGGGTAGCGAGCCGCCTTTGGTGGGACTAATCAAGGCTTCAAAGAGGATTTTGCCCAACCGCCGCCCCCGAAAACATCTAAACAACGAAGAAACAACAAGACCAACCCAAGCCCTAAACCCTAAACCCCAAACCCAAAGCCTAAACCCTAAACCCTAACCCTAAGCCCTAAGCCCTAAACCCTAAACCCCAAAACGGCTCACGGGCATTCCTGAGAGCCTCCGATGCCTCCTCGCGCGCGGCTCCAGAGTCGAGACTCTCGGTGGTTTGTGCCGAGAGGATCTCGCCTAGTAGAGACCATGACCATGTGTAAACCATGTGTATAAGAGAAAGATGGTATTAGGATTATTAGGGTTTAGGGTTTAGGGTTTGGTATGTTCATGGTTTTGCCGATATCAGCACAACCAAAAAAGCATCTACAGCACCAGGAAAAGAGGTAGTTTGCAACATCTACATGCTCTCGCAGTGCATCAAACAACCCTACCCCGCCGCCTACACCTTCATGTGCAGCCCCCGAAGCCTGAAGCCCAACTATGGGATGTGAATGTAGGCCTTGATTCAGGACCACGGCTACAGCAACCAAGCACACCACACCAGCTTTGCCAGCTTTGAGGAAGGGGCTCTAGATTTAGAGTCACCCCATGCTCTCCAGTGCACCTCAAAGGACACGGGTTCATGTGTCACGGGTTTCCTGGAGTACCCTAAACCCTAAACCCCTAAAAACCCTCAACCCCTCAACCCCTCAACCCCTAAACCCTAAACCCTAAACCCTAAACCCCTAAACCCCTAAACCCTAAACCCTAGTTCCTTAGTTCATGCAAGGGCAGGGCAGAGCTTGGCAGAGATGTTGCAGAAGACGTCGGAGCTCAGGCCTAGAAACCCCTAAGCCCCAAACCCTACGCCCTAAGCCCTCTAAGAGCACAAACTCCACTACTACGGGACCCGAAACGCCTAAGACTGCAGCGCCGACCTTAGGGTGTAGGGTTTTTAGTTTAGGGTTGCCTTCTCCGGGCACACCGGAAGCTTTACTGTTGGAAGCGGCCTGGTAAATCCTGAAAGCCCCGTCCAAAAAAGGCCCAAAGATCCCAGGCCAACAGCGCCGGCAGAGCCGTTTACCGCCCAATAGAACGTACAAAAAAACCTTCGGAGCCTGCGCGAGGAGATGCTCCAAAGTTGCTGGGAGCAAATTCCAGGTTACGACTCCGATGGGGAGGCCGCTGGTTCCCGGAGTTTGGGTAATTTTGGGGCCTGCATAGTTACCATACCATTCTAGGGGTTCCCTTACTAGAATCATGAAGCGTGGAATACACCCCCCCAAACCGAGTTGAAGCAGTTTGGGTTTAGGGAACTTGGGTTTGGGAGCTAGGATTTAGGCAGTTTTTTGGCAAAGGAGTGGGGGATCAGAACTGAGTTAGAGGTTTTTTTGACTTGAGCGGCTTGGGGGCTTTTCGGGCTTTGGATTTGCTATTCTTCTCCTTTCGTTTTTCGGGGACTTGAGGATTCTTTGTTGAATTTGGCCACGTGGTTTTTGGCTTTGAAGGGTTTTGGGTTTTGGGCTTTGGACGGATGTTTGGACTTTTTCGAACCCCACACTCCGTGCTGAAGATGTACGTTGATATAGGCACGATCAAGGGGATATATGAAATTCTAAATGGGGTAGGAAGCTATAAAGGGGATATAGGGAATCAAGAAGGGAATGACATTACAAAGTTTGGTGGCTGAGGTTCTGTGTACAGACCTTCAAGTCTTGTCAGTGAAAGTCTAAACCCCCAAAAACCGCTAAACCGTAGAGGGGTGGAGGACCCGCACCTCGAGCCTCAGAGCTTTAGACCTCGAATCCCAGCAGCCAAACCCCAAGCCGGAACCAATGACTGCAGAACCCAAGCTCAAAATGTAAACTTCGAATTCCTATACCCGGGCTTCCCGCCTTTGAATGACTGAGGTTTGCTCACCCAAATCCCAAGGCTCCTAGCCCTGCAAAGCCGAAACTGTAAAAAGCCTAAAACCCTAAAACCTAAACCCTAAACCCTAAACCCTAAACCCTAAACCCTAAACCCTAAACCCTAAACCCTAAACCCAAAACCCTAAAATTCCGAGGGCAGTGACAGTGGGGAGCCGACAGCTGACTCGGATGAGGCGTTTCCATGTTGAGAGATGCAGGGTTCGGGGCTTGCAGGGTTGTAGGGTGTTTAGGCTTTTAGGCTTGGGGGGTTGGGTGTGTAGGTTTTTTTTGGGTTTCGCCCCCTCTCCTCTGCAGTAACAGGTCTTCGGTCATTGCGGGGCTTGCAGGGTTGAGGGCAATGGTCAACAAGGTCCTTGCACGGGCTTCTGGCTTGCATAGCACCACACTGGCGATGCATACGGCCAATACCCTAAACCCTAAACCCTAAACCCTAAACCCTAAATAAACCGCAACTCTCAATCCCAAGTTCAACTCGAGCTCGAGTCTCCGTGGAAACCTATAGCAACTGGGCCTGAACAACTCGTAGTATGATAGCAAAACATATAAGATTGAAGCAAGATCCTCTAGGTTTCCCCGGTAACCATAGAGTCAAACACATCTGGGTGCTTCTTCAAGCGCTCCGTTTGGTTACCATAGCCGGCATATATAGTAGATGATACGCTTCCTGTCTGATGTTATCTCGGTTTGACGTCCTTAGACTTTACGCCCTGAGCCTTAAATCCCAACTCCCCGAGCCATCACCCCGACCGACCTAAATCCTAAACCTCGAACCCCTCAACCCCTGAACCCGAAACCCCCCTGACAACTCTTGAGCCCTGAATCCTAAACCCGAAAACCCTGGAGCTCACAACCCTGAGCCCTAAAATGGGTTCTTGTTGAGGGATTTAATTTAAGCTACCATAATAGGCATCTATAGTAAATAATATGATTTCTTTATTATGGTAACTTAAAATTACATCCCTTACCCTAAACCCTAAGCCCACAAAGAGTCGAGGAGGCGCCCTCGGAGGGCCGATCCCCCAGTACTGAACAGCTGCTGCTCATCGTGAAGACGGCTTTGGGCGAAAGGCTCCTGAAGTTAACACTGAGGGTTGAGGGCTTTTAGGGTCTGGGGTTCAGGATTTAGGGTTGGGGTTCAGATTCTAGGGTTTAGGGTTCAGCAAGATCTCAGGCTACGCGGTTCAGTGTTTGGGTTGTAGGGCGTTGGGGTTTGAAGCACAGCCCAAACCCCGAACCCTAAAGGCCACATATCCTGGCCCCTGAAGACTCCACCCGGCATGTGAGCCCATGGGGGTAACAATTAAAGTTAGGCTGAGCAGGTCGGGATGGGTTGTGCAGTCACGTGCCATTAGCCCGCTTGGTGCCTAGAGCCGCTAGATGTTTGTATTCGGACTCTTGTTTTTTCTTAATTTTTTTATATTATGCCAGGGGAAATCCCCCCAACAGCGAGAGACCATGCCAGAAGCATGCCATCAGGACCAGAGAGTCATGGGTTCACGGCAGCGTAGCACCCGAAGCGCCCGAACATACACCGAAGATCACCTTGAACCCCAAATCCCTGCCTTTCATGTGGTAGACTTGCAATTTACGCACCGCGTTTCGGGGCCAACTTTGCTTAAACCCTAAACCCTAAACCCTAAACCCTAAACCCTAAACCCTAAACCCTAAACCGCATATAGCGGCTGCATGGAAGATTGAAGGTCTTGTGAGGGCAGCCTTCGGCCATTTCGCGAAAGGCTGAGGGCTGCACTTCCGTGTCCCCGTAGATTAGACCCTCATCAATCGGCGCAAGACCTGAATATGAGGACACCTCTTACATTCCCTGTTATGGGCAGGAGTCTGTAAACTTTCCAACCTCCAAACGATTTAGTCGCCCCAAACGCACTTAATGCCTGAATTCCTTGTTACCCTGCCCTGTCACCCTCAAGCCCCCTGAACCCGAAACCTAAAACCCCAGTTTTACTCAATAAAGCCCAATCCTCAAGCCCCTAAGCCCCAAAACCCTAATCCATAAACCCTATAGCCCTCACCCGAACATCCATGTCTTGCAGGTGGGCCGAGGTTCCCTTCATAGACCTCGCACCGGCACATGGCCTCAGAAGCTCGGGGTTTCATGGGTACCTTGGGGTTCTCAATGGATTCTACTACAGGGCGGTCCTTAACGGGATGTTAAAAGGGTCTAGGGTTTGTTGGGTAGGGTGTAGGAAAGGGTTTAAAGGTCCAAAGATCGGGCAGTCTTATAGGGCGTATGGCTTCGGGAAAGAAGAAAGCCTCAGCAGCTGAACACTTAGCCTCAGCGCAGATTTTCAGGTCAGGCAAGCACCCTAAACCCTAAAGCTTTAAGCTTAACGCACCTGTAAATAAACACTGGACCCTAAGACCCGAAATTCTAGACCCTTAAACTGTTAACTTAACACCTTGAGTTCCTTGACCCTCGAATGCCTTCATCGCAACATCGTATCCAGTTAGCATGGCAACATATACCAACAATGTGCAGTCTCAGATGCCTGCTGGATTTACTCGGGTGCCGCATGTGACGATTAGAGAAGCTTTCATCAGAAGCAAGTCACGCAGCACGGCGAACGGAACTCTGAAGGGGGAAGACCTCTACAAATGTTCCGTCGCAATGATCAACAAGATTCCACCGGTGCTTTGCTATGTGAGGATTTAGGGTTTACAATTTGGCGGTTTTGGGGGAGACAAGGTACTCCGCGGCCCACACGGCACCAAAGCCGTAATATCCGTAGCCCGAAACTGCAAGCCAACACGGAAGCTCTAACCCTTAGAGCCGAAACCCTGAACCCCAAAAGCCCAAAACCTCAAGTCCGAAGCCCTAAAATCCTAGACCCCTGAACCCTACGACCCTAGACTCTAAACCCTATAAATCCTACAAACCCTAAGCCCCTAAACCCCCTAAGCCGTCACACCCAACGCAGATCAGGTCCAGCCAGGATCCAAGTTCTGCTCCATAGCGCGGTATATGCCTCGCAGCTGAAGATTCGGAGTTCTGGGGTTTACAGGGCTTTAGGGTTTGGGCTTTTGGGGTTTTAGGGGTTTCAGGATAGGAATTTAGGAATTTAGGGTTTAGGGTTTGTAGGATTTGGGACTTTCGAGCTCGGGGTTTAAAGTTGGGGGGTTTACGGGTCTCGGTCACACAGAGGCTTGAATGATGATACAGTCATCGTATCCCCTGCCGTCCCTCCAAAGTCAGAACAGGATATACCACCCCAAAGAGAAGCTCAAGTTCATTATTATTCAAAATAATAATTAGCTTGAGGTCTGTATTGGGCTTGACCGAGTCTGACCGAGACTCGCCTTAGAGCCCAACCCTAAACCGTCAGGGCTTGGCGTAGCTTTCAGGATCGGAGGTTGAGGCTTGCGACTGGTGGGTCAGGGTTTTCATGAGGGTTTTTTGGGCAGTCAGATGCCCTTGACATGTGGTTTCTTGATCCACTGCCAGAGGGAGAGGAGAAACGCAACCACTCTAATTAAACCCCAAAGCTTGAACTGTGAAGCAATTCAGAAAGAAGGCCCGGCGACGACAGCTAGGTGGCCCTTTTGTGGTTTTGTCATGTTTTGTCCAAGAAATCTCTAGAGCCGCTAAATATATGATGTGTGACACCCGCATCGGTATGTAACATACAACATAAGATGCATAACGCATACGTATACAACACTCCGCGACCCAACTAGGGTAAAGTTCGGGTTTAAGGGGCTCAAGGCCCTAAAGCCTCCAAGCTCAGGCTTGAAGGATGTGTGTTTCTGCAGGCTTACTGGCATCTGGGGGATGAGGGTGTCGAGATTCCGATCATTTGTTTCGTTCTGTGATCTTAGAGAAGCCTAAACCCTAAACCCTA
>CAJNDV010034108.1:30526-53576 GCA_905221635.1 Symbiodinium sp. CCMP2456
GGTTCAGGGTTTTAGGGTTTAGGGGAACCTTAAGGCTCAGGAACTACCCCAATAAATGGAGAGGCCCGAATAGATAGGACTAGTAGCCTCTTATGGTCCCCCAACTGTTTATGCTTTAGTATGCCGCAAAGATCCTAATCTATTCATGGAGGCCCCGACATATTCGGTTGTAGTGGAGTTGGCAGTGGCCCTCAAGCACAGGACTCAGGCTTTAGTTGAAGCTGTGGGCTCTATATTTATTCGGGCCTCTGATACAGGGGTTGTGGAGATAGAGCTCGGGCTAGAGGGGCTGCCCTAACTGAACGCTAGGGCTTATCTAAACTCTAAACCCTACACCCAAACCAAATCGAATCCTCAGTCCTATACCCTGGAGGGAAGGCGAGCAAAAGAGACGCCACCTCAACTTATATAGACCAGTTGCAGGCTTTGGATTGGGGTCAATAGTCGGAAAAGTTAGGTCGTGATCGCAGTAAGGGTCCTGACAGAAACATGGATAAGTTCGGCAACCGTAGATAATGATGGTACAAGAGGCGTCCTGGTTCGTAGTTTGGTGCGGATACTAGAACCACTGGCCTGCTTCTATACTCGTGCCGACTTGCGCCTGCTTGCTATAATCATATTCACATCCAAGCAATGTTGCACCGACGTTGTAAACCGGATACCGAAGTCTGTTTCCTAAAATCTACACCATAGACCCTAAAACCTAAACCCCCAGTAGGCGGCATTGTAAACCCCAAGCCCCGACAAAGCCCCTAAAGAAAGGCCCCAGATTCGCATGCCCTCAATCTTACCCTACACGTCTTTCGGAAAAAAAAGGCGTGGCAAGCAAAAACATACGCGCCCAAAACCCGGCCGCGGCAGAAAGTGCTCCATCTTTAAGAGAATTAATCACAAGACAAGTTGTCTAATCCAGTTCCCAACCTCGAACGACTCTTCCCCAACTTCCTCCCTATCAAAAAGACACAAACAAGGTCGCCTCCCCGCTGAAACACACAACTAACTTTGAATCCCGAAGCCCAGAAAAGCGGGAGGTCTCAAGTTCGACCTGCGCATCTACGTCCTCGTGACCTCTTTCAGCCCACTGCGAGCCTACATCTACCGGGAAGGCCAGCTCGGGATACACGTAAAAGTGTCTCTGAGGGTTTCAACAAGGGTTTCAGCCCGGTTTTTTCAGGAGTTTGGGGTGTCATTTGTCTTTGAGTTTAGGGCTTTGGGTTTGTAGGACTTTTCAAGGTTCAGGGTTTAGGGAGGTTGGGCTTGAGAGGCTGGTATGGTGGAGGAAATACGTTTGTTTCGGTCACTAGACAATTTTTCAGGGCACTTGTTTGTGTTGGAACATTCGGTTTTGCAACTGCAGCCCCCTCAAGCCATTATCTTCTTACACATGGACATGCACGCATGCATGCGTACCTACATAAGCAGACAAGGCCATTAAACAAAAACACACACACACACACACACACACACACACACACACACATACGCTATTATTACAACTGCCTACCTACGCACCTATATACCTCGCACCCTTCCTCCCCCTCACTCCCCCCTCCCTGCCTACTTACGCAGACAGCTAGCTGGCGAGCTACCTGTAGACCAAACGAGGTGTACCCCTGCGTATCTACCTGCCTCCTTGCATGCATGCATGCATGCGTGCCGGCGGGCATGCGTACATGCATGCATCAGTACATACATGCATCCATATATGTGTTGGTAAATGCTCGCATGCATGCATACCTAGATGCAAACCAGCTAGCACACATAGGTAGATGCATGCGTACCATGCAGCATTTCCTATATTGGTGGATCCCGGTTGGTTGAATGTCCTGTATTGGGGCCCTAACCACACCCTTGCTTTTCTGACTGAGCGAGCCCTACACCCTGAACCCTAAACCCTGGTTTCGAAGCCCTAAACCTAATCCCGAAGCCCTAAACCCTAAACCCTAATCCCTAAATCCCTAAATCCTTAAACCCTAAACCCTACTTCCGAAACCCTAAGCCCTAAATCCCGAAACCCTAGACCCTAATCCCGAAACCCTGCACCCTTCGGTCCCGATCCCGAACCGGGCTCGACTTCCGCAGGGCTCACGCGTTTCGCTTCCAAGCCGTACAGCCACTGGCCTGCAGCAGCTTTCTTGGGTTTTGGTGTAGGGGGTTGACAGTGTAACATAGCGGCCTAGATAATTATCAGAAAAATTGTTGGGGGGGTTCCTCATTATAACTAGAGCATAATATACCGCAAAACCCTATTCTATTTATTAAGGCCCCTATATTAACGTTTGAGTTTGAGGTTTGGAGCCACGGTTCAAGGTTTGGACTTTGGTGTCGGGGTGTAGATTTCGGCATGAGGCTTTGGGGAAGGTCGCAGGCTTCATGGTCAGGGTGTAAAGGGATTTCAGGGCCGATCGGTTCGTTGTGTGGTTCGGTTCTGTTTCCGACACCGGGGTTTCTGCATGAGTATCTCGGGCTCAGGTATTTTCTACATAGCTCTAAGCTTTAAGCCTGAAGTTTCCGGTAAACCTCAAAGCTGGTGCTTTAAATTCTTTTTTAAGCAGTTTGCAAGGATGGGCTGCAAAGCCTCTACTTAAAGGAGAGGAGCGTGGAATAGGCATGATACAGTGTAATACATCCGCAGGTGATGAACTCGTGTTGAAAGGCCTGCTTGACCATCCTGAGGTGAGCAACCTTGCTAACTACAAAGACCTTTATTTGTATCACAGATTCGTTAAGCTCCAGCTCCCGATCATCACGAATTGAGGGTTTAGGGTCTAGGGGAGCCCGTGCGCTTGCCTGTCGGGCTTTTGGAGCCTGCAAGAGGTTGAGTGATTAGAGTCAGCCACATACCGTAAACCACCAACTCCTGTTGAGGTACAGATGAGGACTCCGGGCACTGCAAGTCTCTGCAAAGCTTCGTTTTTCGTTTATGCATGATGAAAGGAGGAATGATGCTGCTCGTGCATCGTTGTTGCATTCTCTCAAGCTCAGAGCAGCAAGGGGCTAGGCGGCTAGACACTTGCCGGCATGGCTCTGCGATTGTTGGGGCACGAAAACATGTACGTTACGTCCCAGGACATCTACAACCTACGCCTGCTCGTTCACCACCTACAGTTGCACGACACGGACGACACGACATGGGCCCAGTGCGTTCTGCCTTTCATGGCGTTGAGCATCTTCCACTGCAACGGCGCCGCAGTGGGTTCGCGCTCAACGTTTGCAATCAGCGAGACTGCACAGCTTGCCTGCTTCGGCGAAAAGAGAGACATTGTGCCTCCCGATCTCGGCACTGTGGTGGCCGTGGCTGCCGGAAAAGATCACACCTGTGCCGTCAATGCGAGTGGAGGGCTAGTTTGCTTCGGAGACAATGATTATGATGATGGTCAGTGCGATGTGCCTCTCAACCTCGGTCCGGTGGTGGCCGTGGCTGCCGGAGAATATCACACCTGTGCTTTGAAGGCGAGTGGCGAGCTGGTATGCTTCGGATACAATAACCTTGGTGAGTGCGATGTGCCTCGCGATCTCGGTCCAGTGGTGGCCGTGGCTGCCGGACAATTTCACACCTGTGCCGTGAAGGCGAGTGGCGAGCTGGTTTGCTTCGGAAGCAACAACTTTGGCGTTGGTCGTCATCGGTATGATGTGCCTCCCGACCTCGGTCCGGTGGTGGCCGTGGCTGCCGGAAGCCATCACACCTGTGCCGTGAAGGCGACTGGCGAGCTGGTTTGCTTCGGAAGCAATAATCGCTTTGGTCAGTGCGATGTGCCTTTCGACCTCGGTCCGGTGGTGGCCGTGGCTGCCGGAGAATATCACACCTGTGCTTTGAAGGCGAGTGGCGAGCTGGTTTGCTTCGGATGCAATGACTGTGGTCAGTGCGATGTGCCTCCCGATCTCGGTCCAGTGGTGGCCGTTGCTGCGGGACATAGTAACACCTGTGCCGTGAAGGCGAGTGGCGAGCTGGTTTGCTTCGGAAACAATTACTATGGTCAGTGCGATGTGCCCCCGGACTTCAAGGCATTGGTTGCGCCACGGTCCAGGAGTGCAGCCACCCACGCGAGCGATCCATCACAGGAGGTGCTGCAGCCCGTGCATCACGTCGAGCCTCCGACGGAAATCTCGGAAGAGGAGGGCGCTGCAATCGTAGCGGAGCAGGAGGCATCTTGGATTGAGCACAACATCGGTTCCGGCTGGCATGGCATCGACTTGCAGTCACGGGCATATGCTAGGTTCAGTCGAGTGGTGCATATGACTTTGCGCAATGTTCATGAGAAGCTGAACCAGGTTCTTGAACAGTCTCCTGCCTTGCAGCCATGTAGGCAGGCCCTTGATGAGGAGGGCTTGGATTGGCGCTTGCAGCCCTCTGGCGCTAAGATCTTCATGGAGCCTTGGTGCTTCCGAGCCGTCCGCAGTCATTTGTCCACCATGCGTCTCAGGCCCTGCGACATCTTCGTCTCAGAAACATTGGAGAATGAGGTCACCCGAGTGATCCGGCAGATCCCCCGCAGCCTTGGCATTGTCCCAAGAAGCTCCCAGAACATCGCCTTCGCAGACGAGAAAGAGGAAGTTGTCTTGGCCAGCCGCTCCTTTCTGAACATCCCGGCAACCGCGCTCGTCAATCCAGCCTCCGTCGCACAGTCTACCACCGAGGCGCGAACGCGTCAGGGATACCACGGCACGAACCCGCGCAGATTCCAAGCGAATCTTGCATAATCTTCCAGGCTTCATGGCGGCAGATAGGTTTCGTATCCTAGCAGACGAAACAATTTTGGAGGCCTTTCCCTTGTACAGCTGCTGTTTGCCGCAGCGCCTTTGGGGCGACTTGATTTCACCTTCCTCCGCGGGCGCGTGCGGCTGTGGCAGGGACATGGCCTCTAGCCGGAATTGGATGCAACAGCCAGCTGGAGTGCCAGCTTCATGTTTATCAGTGTAGCAGATACAGTAGGTGTCTTGTTTCTAAGTTGCGATCGTGTTTTTATGTTGCATTCAAATCGAAAACCCTCACTTCAACTGCGACATGCTGTGTGCATCCTGGCAGAAAGAACACTTTTTGACCGCCTCGCTGTTTCAGTTGGAAGTCGTTGACGTCCAACACGGAGCTGTCAATCGAGACACTAGGTTTACTTTTGGTTGGGGGCGGGCGGTACCGGATGTGCATTCTGTACGACTTGTTGATGATCGACAGGAGCATCTGGCAGACGTGTACCGACACCTCACCAACTACTCCATCAACAAGGCTCCGGGGCATTGTTGCAGGCTGTTGTTTAGGGTTTCATTCTGGTTTAGGGCTTACGTTCTGGCGGAGAAGAAGAAGCATAAAAGCACGACAGCCGGAAGCCCGAAAGAGAAGATACAGCCACCCGCTGACAGTGCGACTATCAGTTCTTGGCTTTAGGGCCAAGTTCTACAGGGAAGCAGACAGACTTCCGGGTTTGGGGATGTAGAGGTTTTGTAGGGCCTGTGGGATTTGGGGTATAGGGTCAGGTCGGAGCGTTGGGGGTCCAGTGGCATGCGGTGCAGCTGAGTGTAGCACTCTTTTTCGACAGGTCCCTTGTTGGTCTATACAGACTTTTACGAGAATGCCAAGAGCCTCAGGGCTTCAGGGTTCAGCCTTAACCTTCGAAGGTCCTAAACGGCCCTAAGCCCTGACCAGAAAACCTGTGCGTCGGATTTTTTCTAACACCCAAAACCCCCAAACTCTCTAACCCCAAAAGCCCCAAAAGCCCCAAAACCTCAAAGCCCAAACACAACCCCCCCAAACTCCCTAACCCCAAAAGCCCCAAAAGCCCCAAAAGCCCCAAAACCTCAAAGCCCAAACACAACCCCCCCAAACTCCCTAACCCCAAAAGCCCCAAAAGCCCCAAAACCTCAAAGCCCAAACAACCCCCCCCCAAACTCCAGAACCCCAAAACGCCCCAAAAGCCTCAAACAAAAACCCAAACTCCCAAAGGGAAAACCCTGGAAACCTGCCCAGGGCGCCGAGAACTTCCAGGAGAACCAGCGGGTGCAGGCGGACAACTACGGCGCCATGGCTGCGACGACCCCCAAACAGGGGCCCCGAAATCGCCCGAAACCCTCAGTTTCCTTTAGCCCTAAAGCCCTTAAGCCACGGTTTAGGGTTTAGGGTTTTGGGTTTTGCTATCCTGTAAGGCTGGACCTTGAGGAAAGGTTCCTATAGAGCTTATCTCTACATTCTTACAAGCCTTGAAGCCTCAACCTTAAGCTCTACAGCTGAGCCTTCCTTTTTTGAAGCCATGGACCCACGGCCGAGCCTACTTCAGCCAGGACCTGATGCCCCTAAAATTGAAACCCGAAGTATAACCCTAAAGCTTAAATCTTAAACCCGAAACCCTAAACCCAAACCCCTCAAGGAAAGAAGACCCTGAAACCGAAGTACAAACCCGAAGTACAGTCTCACATGCCTGGCCTGACACGCTGCGGGGCTCTTTCGCACTCGAGTCCGACGCTGAAGGCCACAAATGGAGCCTGTCTGCCCTGAACCGGCACTTGCGCTGCGTTGGTGTGGATGTGAAGCTTGGCACGACTTTGGGGTGCCGGGGGCTAGGCTTTACTCAAACCCTGACACGGTCCCTTGCAGACCATGCGCCCCGAAAGCTAAGCTTTGCCACCTCAACGTCTAATTAGTCTTTACCTAAGCCCTGACCCCGAAACTAAAACCCAGCAGCAGCCTACAAGGACCTCTGAAACCCAAAGGCCAAACCTAATTCCTGACGTGTGCTTCTTCTCAAGAGACCTACCTCAGGAACCAAAACCTTGTGTCTGTTTTGGTGGAACAATACACAAGACGCACGACCGTACACAGTATAGAAGCCAAATATGGAACCCTTAATAAACCCTAAACCCTAAACCCTAAACCAGAAGGCTTTAAAGCACTCACAACCTTCGAACCAGAAAGTCCCAACCCCCAGATATAAGCAAGGAAGGAGATGTGGAGCAGAATCATGGACCTCATCGTGAAGACGCTCCTGGGGGTAGAGCTGCTTGTGAAGCATACATGGAGTTGTTGTTCTTGTTCCGAAGGGGGGTGTGCTTTGGGGTTCAGGGTTTCTCAAGTTTGGGCTGCAATTTCTTGTCAAGGGGCGAGGTGCCACCCCCCTTGCAGGTGCCAGTTTTGGGGAATCCGACCTCGTCAGGGCCCCCTTCCCCTAGTTTCTGAATTTCATATATAGACGCTTACACACACTGTGATTTTTGGGTGTAGGGCTTTGGGACTCATGTTTGCATGTACCGAGGCCTACCTCACAATCTAACCTACACTTTTCCAGCGGCCGCAGAACTTCTAGACTACGGTTTACGTCAAGAGACTCGACGACATGTAACGTAGGGGCCTAAATAAGTACNNTTTTTGGGGGGGGGGTCCTTATTATGGTTATACTTAGTATAATGGGCCCCAAAACCCCATTCTAATTATTCAGGCCCCTACGTTGGGTGGTTCACGGTAACCACGTAACCCGACAAGCCTCCAGCCTGAGACCCCCAAGCCCTTGAGCGCTGAGCTGCTAGCCCTCGCCCGACGGGCCCAAGGACTAAACCAGTTTTTAGGGTTTAGGGTTTAGGGCTTAGGGTTTAGGGTTTAGGAGTGTCCCAAGCCAAGACCTACCTGCGGCCGAGGCCGGTTATCAGTGCGGCCACGAAGGAGGCAGCACATGGGGACTTCCAAACTGACAAGACCCAGTTTGGTGTCGCGCTTGAGGGACTGCCGTCGTCTTGGAACTCCTTGCACGTTCAGGCCTGCATCCATGAGCACAGCTGCTTCGAGCTTTACGGGTTCGATGTGCTGGTGGATGAGTGCCTTGTCCTTCAGGGCTTTCATGGGTTGGTGTTGGGGTTTGATCTTGCTTGTGGTTTGCTCTCGTGTTTGTGTTATTTACCCTTCAATCCGGCAATGATTGCTTTTTCCCTAGCAAGTACACGCTGCTGACGGGTAATTAGTCCTTAAACCAAGTGAGTCATTGAGGGGGAGAGGGAGAAAGCGAGAGAGAGAGAGAGAGAGAGAGACAGAGAGCGAGAGGCAGAGAGATAAATGTACTGCATGTACATATGTATATAAATATATAATATTAGGCAAATATGTCCTTATATACATATACAGACACAAACACACACACATAAAACCTGCATGGCTGAGATTGGAGTAAACGCCTCGTTCTTGATCGGGTGAAAGCCTCGCACTCCAGGAAGGATGACTTACTACACAATGCCATGCTACACTTGTTCCAACATTCAACTCAGGCTGGGAGAATGAGAGTTCAGATGTGGAGTTGTTCGAGGGAGATCGTGGGCCTAGCCGGATAGCCCTGAAACCCCAACCTTGAACACTCAAGAAGCCTAATGACCTCAGACTCCCTAAACCCTAAACCCTAAACCCTATACCATTACTCGAATCCTGAATATTGCGCCCAAGGAGCCTGAAGCCGTGGTTGCTGGAGGCCGCAAGCTTGGAGCTGCCGTCGCAGGATTTCAGGGTTCAACGGTCCAGTACCTCTGAGTTATGCCACATTCTCCAGGTATATGTTCCGTAACCACCCCTAAACCCTAAACCCCTAAACCCTAAACCCCTAAACCCTAAACCCTGAACCCTAAACCCGATTATGGGGCCCTTTTAAGTGAGGTGCTTCCAAAAGCAAGGAGACCCAAGAGACTTGACACCCTAAAGCCCTGAGCCCTGCTACACAAGATCTCTCCGGCTGGGGACTCTAAGGTAGGGGCCTTAATAATTACCAATACTATTTTGGTGGGTTCCTTTTTTTAAGTCTAGCATAAAGGGCCGCAAAACCCTATTCTAGTCATTAAGGTCCCTTTTTGCATCATCTACATGCCCTTACCCCTGCAGCCTCTCTACGCTTCCGGTCGACCCTGACTTACCCTCACTTGAGTCTTGTCAGGTGAACCTGAGCCCAAGCATGCAGGCCGGAAGTGGATTTTTCAGTGGTGCAGGGCAGGGTCTGGCGAGCTTGAAGTCTCCGGGTTTGGGGTTTAGGGTTTAGGGTTTAGGGGTTCAGGATTTAGGCTCGCGGAATGTGCGGCTTGGGGTCCAGCACCTTCGAGGATGCAGGTTTGCGAAGAATTTCCGGCTTGAAGGTTGAAAGATAGCGTACACATGTAGGTAACTCACAGTTTCTGGAGAATTGCATGTTAAAGTTTAGGGGGCAAGTTCGGGATTTTGGGTGTTAGGATCAAGGTGGAAGTTTCAAAGTTTAAGCCAATGGGGTCCAATGGGTTTAGACGGTTTAGGGTTTAGGGTTTAGGTTTTTAGGGTTTAGGGTTTAGGGTTGCAGTAGTGGTATGATACCGGCCGCAAGTATGTATTCGCGTCATCCCAAACAGGCAGACTCGCCCCTGGACAAGCAGATCAAGTCGACCTTGCTTACGGATGCCTTCAACCTGATCCTCGGTCTTCAAACTTGTAGGGTTTAGGGAAACCCTAAACCCTAAACCCTAAACCCTAAACCCTAAACCTTTAGGGAAGCTTGGCAGTATTCAGATTTCGGGTGCAAATGGTTGCGGGGCTCCCCCACACCTGCCCCTAGCCCTCCTTGCAAGACTCAAGGAGCTCGAAGAGCGGAGGGGCCTGATATAGACCCAAGCTTGTCGGATCCGCCGGCAAGTAGCAGCACTTAGTCTGAAACGGGTTCTAAGCCAGTGGAAACAACTACAAAGCAGCCATTACAAACCTCTAAACAACGCAATGACAACCTATGATTATAACGCCCTCACAACACAAGCAAAGCCCCTCTTGACGGGCGTCTTCAACAATGCAGGGCTTTGCTCCCAGGATAGGCGTGAGGAAGCTGGACGCCTCCACGCTGACGTCGGCTCGACTGAGGGCTCGATTCCTGTGCCCCGGTGGACTTTTTTAAGGCCCCAATAGACAGGGCCGGGTTCCTTAAGGGTTCCTTTCAGGGTCTTTCTCAGGCGGATCCTGCAGTAGGATGTGCTGTGGGGGCCTCAATGATGAGAGTGGGTTTGAAGGGCTTGTTATGGTACAAATATGTAGGCGGTCCACTCACCCCTGGCTTTTGCCAACATTGATCTATCTGGGCTTAAGGTCGTAAGTGTCCCACGCCCCAACTTCACAACTCGCAGCTTAAAGTAATGGGGCTTCTGGTGGCCTAATGTTGTGTGTGTCTGCTGGCAAGGTTCAAACGCCATGTGGAAAAAAACAAAGTGTAACAACAGTCGTCGAAAGGCTGCGCTAGAGGAGCAAGGGTCGAACGACTTACCGGCAACATGGCTCAGCGCTTGCTGAATGACAGCAGCCACTACGTTACTCCACGAGACGTGTACAACCTGCTGTTGCTCGGCCACCGCACTGGTCGGACAGATTGGGCCCAGAGTGTTCTGCCCTTTCTGGGATGGCGCCTTTTGAGAGCAAGCGCCGTGGCCGCAGGTGACTGCGCAACATGTGCCATCAGTCAAGCTGGACAGCTCGTCTGCCTCGGCGAAACTGAAGATGCATTGCCACCAGACCTGGGTCCGGTGGTGGCCGTGGCTGCCGGAGAATATCACACCTGTGCCGTGAAGGCGAGTGGCGAGCTAGTTTGCTTCGGAGGAAGCAATGGCTGTGGTCAGTGTGATGTGCCACCAGGCTTCAGGGTTCGGCTTGCCCCACAGTCCATCGGCACGACCACACCCGATCCAACGCAGGAGGTGCTGCAGCCCGCGCATCACAGCGAGCCCGCTGCCGACATCTGGGAAGAGGAGAGCGCTGCTATCGTGGCCGAGCAGGAGGCATCTTGACCCTAAACCTTAAACCCTAAACCCTAAACCCTAAACCCTAAACCCTAAACCCTAAACCCTAAACCCTAAACCCTAAACCCTAAACCCTAACAAACCCTAAACCCTAACAAACCAACACCGGCTCCGGTCGGCATGGCCACGAGTTGCCTCGGATGAAGGCTGGACTCACTCGAGGGCGGGGGATTTGACATTGAGCCGCTCGGATTGGCGGGTGAATGTGACTTTGGAGCAGTCCACGGCTTTGCGGCCATATCGGCAGGGCCTTCAAGAGGAGGGCTTGGACTGGTTGCAGCCCTCTGGTGCCAAAATCTTTCTGGAGCCTTGGTGTCTTCGCGCCATCCATGGACAGCTGTCCCCGATGCGGCCGAGGCCCTGCGATGTGCTGGTCACCGAAGATCTGGAGGGAGAGGTGATGCGAGCTCTCCGGCAGCTCCCTTACAATCTGCGCGCGCTCCCCAGAAGCTCCCAGAACATCTCCTTCACAGACTCACAAGGAGGAGCAGTGTTGGTGAGCCGTACCTTCCTAAACATTCCTCCAACCACCCTCGCCAATCCAACCTCCGTTGCGCAGCCTACCACAGAGGCACGAACGGCTCAGGGGCACCACGGCACAAACCCGCACAGATTCCAGGTGCAGATCTATGCCATGATTCCTGCTGCCACATTCGATCCTAGCTCACACTTGACGGAGCAATTCTGTATGGCTGTTGCTGGTTGTCACAGGGCCGCGGAGTGACTTGCTTTCAGCTTCGCTCCAAGAGCATCTGTGTCACCGAGCATGGTCGCGAGCCGAAATTCGAATGCCGTGCTTTAGTTTTTTTCCGAGAATGTTTCTCGGACTTTGTGAATCTCCCTGTGATCAGTGATGTGTCCTTATGTTCAGTGGTGTTGGCAGCATTGCAGAGGGTCTTGAATTGTATTGTCTTTAGACACAGGGCCGACGGATCGAAATGCAGCACCAGAGAAGGGCAGCATGACAAGGCCGGTTGGTAGGCAGCATGCTGGTGAGGAATGAGGCGGTTCTAAGCTGCTTTCTTGCTGCCTCTTTCTTACTCTTGCGTTGTCCCAGACGGGCGACTCGCTTTCAGCTTCTTCCGCATGGGCAGCTGCAAGAGCGATTCGGTCAAGTTGCTTTCGTCTGCGCTGCAAAATCTATCCGACAATGCTTGAGCATACAGTTCATGAAGTAAGTCACAGCAGCAAAAGGCCTTCTGTTGGCCAGAATCAAAGCCACTGGTCAGGATGTCTTCCCGAAAGTAACCCCCGAACCCCAAAGCCGAATACGCCGTCAAAGCCTCCCGTTAGTTACACCCGCCTTTGGACCCAGACTGCGAGTTCCTGCAGGGGCGGTCTCGGGCTTCACCCTCCCCGATTGGCAGCTTCAATCCTGAGTCATCTTGACCCGATTGAGAGTGTAAGTGAGGCTGCAGAGTTGAAGACTCTCCTTCTAAAACCCCTTCCCACTCCGAAATCGGGGAGAGAAAGCTTCTCAGGTACATGAACAAGCTACAGAAGTCGATGCCCTCAAAGAGTAGCAGTCTCCTGGGCCATCGACAGGCAAGAGCGTCGTGGGGGGGTTGGGGTTCAGGCTTTTCCTGCCTCTTACGGCTCAGGCCTGCAATGCTAAAGAGTGCACCCTGCGTGACCCCGGATTTATTGGAGTTTGCGATCAGGATCTGACGGGAATGTGATTTTCACGCCATCGGAGTTGCTGAACAAGTAACCTTATCCTTTCTTAAGGCTTATGTAATTCAAGAGGATCTTTCCATACTTAGGTGGTCACTGGAACTGTGGCCAAGCCTCTGTGCAACGACACTTTCTAGGAACCGTCGGAGGCTCGCAGGATTAGCGACCCTGAGCACCATAGTTTCCGGCACTGTGAAATGCCTGGCTTAGAGTTTCGGCTTTAGGGGTTTAGGTTTGTAGAGTTTCGGATCAAGGTTTAAGGTGTAACAGTGTAGGGTTAATTAAGCGAAGCGCTTGGTCACTGCTCCCCAGTATACTACTCGAGTAAGGAACCGTTCAACTGTATCTTGCAGGGAAACCCAAGGTCACACCCTAAACCCCAAACCCTAAACCCTAAACCCTCCCATACCTGACGAGGATCCGCTCCGCCGTCCTGAGACCGAGGAGAGCGAGGCGCGTGAAAGGAATCATCATGTTTCAAGGAACCCTCATAGGAGCCCTTGTAGGGTTGGGTTTCTCAGGACTCAGGGCTGAAAAGGTGTCTATGTCTATGGTTTAGAGTCTAGAGAGTATAGTAGGATTTAGGTCTATGAATATCGGCTTTTACTTCATGTAGCGAGGATGTAGGCGTTGGGGTGCAACTTTGTCGAGGAGGTGGCGAATCCAGTGCAAAACCTGCAAGCTTTCAGGGTCCCACGGCCGGGCTGCAATCTGAGAGTTTTAATTTCCATCGTTTAACATAGGGCCCTAAATAATTACCCATACGATTTGTTGTTTTTTTTTGGGATGGGGGGGGGTCCTTATTATGGTCATAGTATAATGGGCCCCCAAACCTTATTCTAATCTTGCAAGCCCCTAGATCAGGTTATACCGTATTGGAGAACTTCGGTTGAGCAGCCCTGAAAGGAAACCCCTCATACGAGACCGCGAGAGCAACTTTTATCGGCACCCTTGAAGTGGACCTGGAAAGGAACGTTCGTCAGAGAACACAGGAGCCCGTAACGAAAACCCGGAAAGGAGGCCTAGCATATGCATATATGCTTATTATATACCAAAATGCACCCACATGTTCTGTACGGGGGGGGGGCTTGTAGGGTGGAGATTTTGGGAAGTTGCATGTCCTTTTGGCGTAGATAGCTTCAAACTTGGGGTTTAACCCACCCTACCCGGAAACTTTGTAGCGCCTCAATATGATCCGTAAAGGGGCCCGCAACAGAAAGCAGTTATCACGTTTCAAGCCGGGTGTTCAATAAGAAAATCATGGTTTCCTGCCTGTGGCAACAGAAACTCAAGGTTTGCTTGAAATCCCTTTTACTAGTACTACAACCTTAGAAGAACAGCCTTGCAGAAACCCCCCTAAACCCTAAACCCTAAACCCTAAACCCTAAACCCTAAACCCCTAAACCCTAAACCCTAAACCCCTGAACCCTAAACCCCTTTAAGGGGGCTTTTTGTAAGGCACTTGCCCGTTCTGGCTCCCTAAGTCAGGGAGCAGCTGGCGAGGACGGAGCCTCGTCGCCGCACTGGGCTCGGAAGCGCCCGGTGTTCAAGGGCGGATACGCAGAGGCTTAAGAACAAGGGTGCTACAGGGTCTATACATACACATATATATATATATGCATATATGCATATAATAGTATACATATATATATATATATATGCATGCATATAACGGCACCAAAGAGCGTTGTAGTGTGTCAGAGGGGGAACTGCTACGTGGAAGAGGCTTTTCGCTGCGTTATGATCGTCATGCTTGTTCAGATCTCTGTGTCACATGTTTACGCAGCTTCGGGAATGCTGTACCTGTGACCGAGTTAAGGGTTTAGGGTTTAGGGTTTAGGGGTTTAGGGTCAAGGAGCTGTTGTACTTCATCGTGCCAGATGTCCTAAACACGCAGCCCAAATCCTGCACCATCACCCTTGAATCCAGAATTTCTGAATCCCACACCAGAAGTCGCGAGCCCTAAGCCCAAAAGTCTAAACCCTTAAACCCTAACGATTCTAAGTCAGAAATCCCCCCTTAACAGATAAGGTAGTTGTTGTTGGTTTCGGGCTAAGGGCTTTTGGCTTTAGGCTTGCGGGCTGATTGTGGCTTGGAGCTTCGGCAGCTTGGGGTTTTAGGCTGGGGATGGGGCTGTGGTTCCTGGTGTTCCACACTTTCTTACAACCTCCAAGCTACTTTCAACGGCAGGACTTCAAGGAAAGGGAGATGCCCCAAGAACGACGTCCTCGGCCTCGATACTATATTCACTATAGCGCCTTCAGCCCTGAACTCATCAAACTCCGAATCCCTCGCCGCTGCCGAACACCATTCTGAATAGCAGCAATCACTCTGCGAAGACAGTAGATTATTATTATTATTATTATTACTATTATTACTATTACTATTACTATTATTACTATTACTATTACTATTATTATTATTACTATTACTATTATTATTATTACTATTATCATTATTAGTAAAGGCCCCGGCCTCCTCGTCGCTTCTTCAGCCACAAGCGCCAGGTGCAGCTCAGGTTTCGGTCTTTTTCGTTTTTGGGACTTTGCTAAAGGTTGGGTATTGGAGAACTAAAACTCTACACCTAAACCCCTAAACCCTAAACCCTAAACCATAATTGGAGAACTAAATTGTAACCTACGGCACCTCCAGGTTTTTGTTCGTGCTGTTGAGTGGCTTTGCGGGTATTTGGTGACGGTAGAGCTTCAAGGTCTTAATGCATCGGTCGGTGGTTTAGGGCTTTATGGGGTCACAGTAGTTTCTGGTAGCCAAGCCGGAAACTTGTGACTCTGTTTTTGGGTTATATAGCCCTGTACTTAAAGCGCTCGAGTTTTCTACTGGGGCCAGGGCCCTCAGCAGTTACGTCCCGAGATCGTTGAGTTTGCCTAAACCCAAAGCCCAAGACTGTCAACCTCAAATCCCGAACCCCAAACCCAATACCCAAAGCCCAAAACCTCTATCAAAAATCCCAAACCCTGTAATTACACTCAGCCCTCAAGAGTGTTCACCAGTGCAGCGCGAGAGTGCAGTCGCTCACGTGGGCTCTTTAGTTCAGAGGCCACCGTCTTTTCTGGTATGTAGAGCCGAATCTGCCGAAAGCAGCTGTACAATCCATCAGCAGCAGATCTAGAAACAAATCCATCTCCCCCACCCAACAACAAGAGAAAGAACTGCTCTGCAGGTGGCTTTAGACATGCTCGGAGAGACACAGCTCAAGCTCTTAGGCGACACGCTGCAAGAGCACCTCGTCAAGTGTTCCACATCTTCGGGCTTTGAGGGCTCTAGGCGTTTTCAGGCTTTGGGGTCTTGGATCAGGGGATTTTAGAAGTTTGCCTTGAGTCCAGCTCGATGGTTGCGAGCTTTAACGTTTAAAGGTCTCAGATTTTGTGGTGTTTCAGCTTTCGGGGTTCGGACACAAGTTTTAGTTTATGAGGCTTCAGCTCAGGGTCCTGAAGCCCAAGGTCCCTCAGCTAAGCCACCTTCTCTGGATCCGTTCTAGCTGAGGCGGCTTTTGTGGGTTCGGTGCAAGTTGGAGCATAGCAACGTTAGCAGCAGCAGTCCGATACCTATCTGGGGCCCCGCGGTGGAGGGACCTGACTGCTTGACGTCTCTGCATTGTTCTTGCACCATCCTGAATATTACATATGGGTGGTTGTCAAAATTATGGTCCCTTTTTGGGTCCTTATTGTAATACGGCACTTATTATTTAGGGTACCCTTTTTGACAACTACCCGTATGCAAGGGCTGTTACTAATATCACCGTGAATGCAGCCCAGACTTTAGGCCCAAAGCAGACAGAGAGCAGCTCACAGTGAGCAGACGTGTAGCAAAAGCTGATGCAGTTGGGGCCCTGCTGTGGATGTTCTGAACATGCGGAACGGTACATGTCATTCTGGAAAGTAGGACGCCGAGACCATAAGGTTCTCCAAGTAAGGCACACCGCCGGATGCCCGATACCCTCAAGTCAGTCATTCTTGTGCGTCCTTCCGGTTTTGTGCAACGTATTCCCTGGCATACTTCAAGGTCACTGCGCTGCAACAACTTTATTCGCCTGTACCCGACGCCCTTCACGCTGCGCCGCTACGAAGCTGGCATGCATTTTGCGAGCTCGGAACCCTTTGCTCGATAGTCCTGCCACTTTTGTGCATCTGCCTCTATATATGAGTTACTTCCCAAGAAAGACCGCGAGAAGAACGAGGGTGTAGGCTACAGGCATATAAGATTTAGAGGCACCATCCCGGGGCAAAGCAAGACGAACTTCACTCAACTGTAAAATTATCTCTACTGCTTCAAGCTGCATGAAATGGTTTTCGGATTGAGTTTTGGGCGTTATTTTCAAGGGCTCGGGGCAGTGAACGCAACTTCCAGCAGCCGTTGTTCAAGTCGTCTCGATATTTCTAGCAATACCAAACTCCATTCGCGTGCAACGCCAGCAACCGTACCCTAAACCCTGAACCGGTCTGAGTCATGTCACGCCCGGCATGCCGAAAACGCCCGATCCCCAAGCGCTTCAGCTCTAAAGCCACATCCCCGCCTTCAGTCCCTCAACCCGAAAATGAGAACATATTATATACATATATATCATTATAACTTCATTATATATCTATATATCCTGTAAGCTTATTAACTATAAAGTCTGTGTACCCTTCAGTCCTAACCCGAATTTCCGACCCAACGGCCTTAGACCCATAACCTCAAACCCGAAATAAACCCTAGCCAAGCACCGTACACCGAGCTTCTTGAAGCGAAGCTCAGGAGGGCATTTCACAGCTCAGGACCCGCGGGAGGGTCGGGTTCAGGGTTTTGAGGTTCTGGAGTTTCGCGACTGCTGATATAAAGGGGCTTGAACACTTGGCCATAGTAGGGCTCTTGAAGCCTTTTGGTGTTTAGTTTAGCACTTTCCAGTTCAGCATCTTTGGGGCTTAGGGCTGTAGGCTGTAGAGTTTCAGTTAACACGGCTTAGTTTAGCTGTCAACGCAAGTATGCACGTATCGTTGAGATGAGCACTGGTAACCTCCAAGAAGAGGCCCGAGCTCCTCCGACGCTAGAATCCTGACATGCGTCTGCAGCCCTCAAATAGCCCTTCACGAGACATCGCGGAAGGATGCAGGAAGATGAGTTCCGCGCGCAGCTTCTCGTTGCGGTGCCTCCTGCGCAGTTGCTTTAGGCTTGGAAGTCTTTGGGGGTGAAGCTGCTTCCACCGTTCAAGGCTCGCAGAAAGTGGTCTGCTTTGGGGTTATTGTCGCAGCGAGCAGGAGCTGGGCAGGGTGCTCTAAACACAGGACCCGGAAAACCCTGACACAATTTCATTTACCCACAACACTCGCAGACCTTGTAGACCCTAGTTTAGAACTCCACGAAAACCCTCCAGAACCCCAAACCCTCTAAATGGGTAGTTCTCTAAATTAGAGTCTCTTTCTGGGTCCCCAATATAGTACGGCACCCTTATAAAAGGGACCCTGGAAGGGACCCTACTTTAGAGAACTACCCTAAATCCTAAACCCTAAACCCTAATCCCTAAACCCTAAACCCTAAACCCTAAACCCACATAAAGAACTACCCAAATCCTAAACCGACAGAGCCTTGCTCTGGGAGAAGCCTCAGGTGCTGTACGCGCGGCAGCTGCCAACCTTCTGCAGGGAGCCGCATCCGCCCGAGGAAGAGCCGGAGCTCATCCAGGACGACCAGGGGTTTAGGGGCTTAGGGTTCAGGGTTTAGGGTTTAGGGCCGGGTTCAGGGTTTAGGGTTCAGGGTTCAGAGTTTAGGGTTTAGGGCCGGGTTCAGGGTTCAGGGTTTAAGGTTTAGGGTCTAGGGTTCAGGGTTTAGGGTTCAGGGTTTAGGGTTCAGGGTTAAGGGTTCAAAATTTAGGGTTTAGTTTGGCATCGGGGATTAAAAGCTCGTCTACTGTACAGTTCCCCCTAAAACGTTCCTAGACTCTCTAAGGGTTCCACAGGTTCCTGTACAACGGGGATTTGGGGCTTGGGTGACTCGTGGTTCGGGCATAAAGAGCTTTGGAGTTTAGGGTTAGGGCTCACTGTGGACCACGGTTTGGGGTTTAGGTTTCAGGGTTGGGGCAATTTTGGGGTTTAGAGTTTCGATTGGAACACTCTCTTTCTCAAGCGCCTTGGAAGATAGAGGATCGCGGCTATAACCCTTATCGGCCAATGGCTACCCGATAAATTTGCCAGGGCCATTGACCCTAAGCCTCTATGTAGTCTCAGGGCGTATCCATGAATATCACGGTCGCTGGACAGAAACATGTTTTTGTGAGGCTCCGATACATCAAAATCCCACCCCCACCCTCTCCAATCCTACAGACGAAACCCAAACCCGAAATCCTGAACCCCAATCCCAAGACCCCCAGCCACATCCGAAAGTCGCATCGACCGAAGCAGCTATCTGCGCTTTCAGAGGAGACGCCTGCGGACGCGGCAGAAGCCAAGAAGGCCGGGTGTGTAGGTTTTTTCGGGTGCTCATCTCGGATGTTGCTGAACAGTCGGCGTACCCTAAATTCGAGGTTTTGGGCAATTTGGCAAGCCCCATGACAAAATGTGGGCTCGCGATTCAGGTGAGTTCGCGAATTTAGGTGTTTTTCTTTGGGCGGGGGTCTGTGTAGAGATTTGCTACGATAATTATGGCGACCCACTTTCTGAGACTGCCGTACGTTCTCTTAGGCTTTGGTTTGGTTGCGTGAAGTGTTCGGACTGTTTTGGAGCATGTCATAGCTGCCGTAGCGGTCCTTCATCCGAGACTCCCTACACTTCAGCCGACCCTTGTCCCTAACCCAAAGCATGAACCTCAAGCCGACATGTTATGGCAAACCACACGCCCCATAGTAGAGGGGCATCAATAATTACCTATACCAGTTTGGGGTTCCTTATTATATTTGCAGTATTATATACCCAAGACTCTATTCTAATTTTTTGAGGCCCGTACATTACCCAGAACATCTTTTGGAAGCATCATCCGGGCGCGCACAGGGCTCAGGGGCCCGTTGCTTGAACAACGCAGCCAACGCTGGAGTTGTCGGAGCTGTCATAAGTCAGAAGACGTCTTGCGCAACAGCTGCTTCCCAGGTGATCCAGCTCCCCAGCACCAGCAACATGAAGATCATGGAGGAGGCACTGCAAACCCTGATTCTTGGCTCTATGTACTGAATATATATGTTGTTCTTGATCAGTGATTTTGGCCCGGAAACATTCCAACTTGAGGGTCCTAACTCACCTAACCCTGCAAGCTCTAGCCCAAACCCTCACACCCTTGATCCATAGTCCTGAGTTATCAACTTAACTGAGACCAGCTTTCCCTGACAAAGACTCTGTGATCAATCTCAACAGCGCCAGCAGTTCACGCCGCAGCTAGGGCTTCCAGGAAGCCGGAAGTTCATCGAATCGCTCCATCCATATACATATATATATATATGATGGAAGTTCAACACTTTAAGACAAAACACACAAAATAGGTAGGTACATCCGGGGGGGGGGGGTTAGCATATATATATATATATACACACGCAGAAAGCGTCGCAAATACACACACATACATACACATGCATATTTACATATACATATTATGTGTATATATATATATGTAAACACACACACACACACACACATACATACATACATATGCACATATGTTTAGGAGTCTGGTACATTACCTACATTGGCCTGAATCATTACGAACAGTTGTCCTTAGGCTCCTCCTCCAATTCGAGCTGTACGATACCATACCCCAAAACCCTGTTCTACTTGTGCAGACCCTCTCTTAGCACATGTGGAAGAGCCCACGGGCACTTCGCACGGGTTGAATTTGCAAAATCGATCTGAAGGGCGGATTGCATCAGGCAGCCTGAGGCTCATGGGAAGGACCCTGAATTATGTTGGGGCTTAGACTCCCTTTGTGTAGCAGAGCATATATATATATGTATATATATCTATGTATATGCGTATATGTGTGTGTGTATATATATATATGTATACACATAGTTATCTGTATGTATGTGTATATGTATATATATATATATATTAATAGGCTTTGTGGTTTTGGGCTTAGGTTTGCTTTTACCCAAAACCCAAGTGCGACCAAGCAGCTAAACCCAGGAAGGTGCTCGGCAGCAAGATGTCCTCGCAGCTGTTGCTGATGGAGTACTTGGTGCGTCTGCTCAACATCAGCCTCTCCGTCTGCAGAAATCTCAGTCCTGCTCAGACCCAACATTCCCCCAAGTTTTCTCCGAAAGCCCTAAATCTAAACCGACCCTGAAGCCTTGAAGCCTGACCTACAGTCTCCATTGTAGTTCCTTTTTGGGGATACCTTATAAAATCCTTACTGTATGGTTGGTTAAACCCAAAAAAGGGAGCTACAATGGAGACTATAGGTAAGTTCTTAAACCCTAAACCCTAAACCCGAAACCCTAAACCCTAAACCCTAAGAAGACAAGATCGCAGCTCCGAGCCCGAGGCTCGAAGTTGAGTGACGCCGCCCGGCGGAAGTTGGAAAGCCCGCAGCAGACCGCCATCGCAGGCCTGGGCTCAGGGTTTTGGGGTTTAGCGGGTTTGGGGTTTAGGGTTTTAGGGTTAAGGGGTTGAGGGTTTAGGGGTTTAGGGGTTCAGGGTTTAGGGTTTAGGGTTTAGGGGGTGGAGGGTTTAGGGGTTTTGGGGTTTAGGGGTTCAGGGTTTAGGGTTTGGGGGTTTAGGGGTTTACGGGTTTACGGGTGTAGGGGTTCAGGGGTTTGGGGGTTTAGGGGTTTAGCGGTTTAGGGGTTTAGGGGTTTAGGGGTTTGGGGGTTTAGGGTTTAGGGGTTCAGGGTTGAAGGTTTTGGGGTTTAGGGATTTGGGGGCTTAATACTTTAGGAGTTTAGGGGTTTGGGGGTCGGGGCAGGATGGCAGCCGGGGCCAGGGACCGGATTTCAGGATTTATTGGCATGCGGGCAGCAAGGAAGCAAGTAAGTGAATAACAGTTGTTTTTTTAAGTAAGTGCTTAGTAAGTAAGTAAGGCCCACAGCTATATTTGAAGAAGCCCCCTTTTGTGATTGCGGAGAACACCGGCTCCGGGGTTCGACCATTGATCGAAGCCTAAACCCCCAGCCCTGTCTAGACACCCCCAAGCCCAAAACCTGACAGCGCATCCCCTAAACCCTAAACCCCGGACCCTCAGCCCTAAACTCCTAAACCCTAAACCCCTAAAACCTAAACCCTAAACCCTAAACCCTAAACCCTTAAATCCTAAACCCCTAATCTAAAGCTTGAACCGAATCCTGCAAGCCGACTCCAAAGTTTGAAAACCTACCCGACCTGAAGAGGTCTTCCAGAGCCATGGGATCCCACATACCCACCACCTCACAGCCCAATACCCTAATGTAGGGGCCTCAATAATGACCAATACCTTTTTTTGAAGGTTCCTTATTATAGTTACAGTATAATTAATGGGCCCAAAACCCTATTCTGATTATTAAGGCCCCTACATCAACCCTGACGCCCGAAACAAAGTGTCAACTGCAGGCGTCATCTCGGTATTCCGGCAGCAACTGTCGCTCTGGCTCCGTGGATCAAAGAAACAGCCACCTCCTCCACAAAACGTGGTGAAGAAAGGCTTCGTGGAGGGCTCCCGGTTTAGGATTTAGGGCTAAGCGTTTACGGTTGAAGATTTAGGGTATATAGGGTGTAGGGTTAAGGATCGCAGTGATTAATTGGGGCCTCGAAATTTTGGGCTTCGGGGTCTGAGGAGTTCGGGTTTCCGAACTTGGAGCTTTAGTGTTTGCTGCAAATCACCCGGCTTCCGCTTTAGGGGTGATGGTGTTGATGGGAATTTTGGGAGATGGTTTGGTATGGCTTTTCATGTGAAGGGTCATTTAGAGCTTGCGGATTCTGCGTCCCTCCACCCTGCTAAACGGATCATGGGGCTTAGTCAACATGGTTGTGCAGTGTCTGTTGTGGTCTTCAGACTATGCGGATCCACGGCTTTGGGGTTTTATTTACAGCTGGTGTTCTTGATTTTGGCTTGGGCTCAGGGTTTTCAGGCATGAAGCTTTATGGATTAGGTATTATGGTCGTTCGGGGCCAGGTCTGTGATCACCCCAAACTCCAAGAAAAAACCTGCGACGCCACAGGCCCGAGACATGCTAGACCAACCCACACCCTAAACTCCAAGCCCTCTCAAAAGCCAAACCCCCCAAACCCTGAGCCCGATATCGCAAAAAAGCAACCCTCAAGACCTAAAGTCCACAGAAATCCAGAAACATTAAACCCTATAGATCCCAAAACCCTCAGCCGTTCTTTCCTCCAGGCGACGTCTTGGAGGAGGCTGAGGATGTTTGCTTGCAGGCCTCTCAGAGGGGGCTTACGCATTTCACGAGGGTTCGAAGGTGTTTGGGGCCTTTTCCGGTTTAGCTTTAATCGCTTCACCCTTGAATTAAACACCCCGCAATGATGAAAACACGTTGGGCCCAATCCTCCCGAAATCATCCCTGCCCTTCAAAACCATTATAGGGGGAAGGTTTCGAGGTTTCAAATACCCTTAGAGCACATCAAGAGCAAGAGCAGGAGCAAGAGCAAAAGCGGAGCATCAGCAAGAGCAGCAGCAAGAGCTAAGCAAAAGCAAGAGCGGGAGTAAAAGC
>CAJNDV010034108.1:57386-73418 GCA_905221635.1 Symbiodinium sp. CCMP2456
GGCTTAGGCTCCAGAGGAGGGACGTCGGGTCCGGGTTTAGGGTTTTAGGGTTTAGGGTTTTAGGGTTTAGGGTTTAGGGTTTAGGCTTTAGGGTTTTAGGGTTTTAGGGTTTTAGGGTTTCAGGATTTTAGGGTTTAGGGTTTAGGGTTTTAGGGTTTTAGGGTTTAAGGTTTAGGGCTTTAGGGTTGTAGGGTTTAGGGTTTTAGGGTTTAGGGTTACGGACCCCGGTTTGGAGGAAGGCCCATATACTGCCAAGGAACTCGAGACGAGATTCCTTGTCAAAGTGCTAATTCGAGTCCCCGAAGGGTCCAAGTAATAGTATAGTATATACTGTTGGTGCCCAAATATCTACCAAGAAGCTACTATGTTGGTGCTTGCACCCTTTGGGGTCACTGTTCAGGAATTCACGGAACAGTCCCGATATACGTTCAGGGATTGAGGTTCAGGGTTTACCCTCCAGCGTTCGAGTTTTGAAAGAGCATACAACTTGCAACAGCCCTGAAGAAGAAAAGCCCGGAGCCCTAGTAAAGCCCAACCCCTAAACCCTAAACTTCCCACAGGGGCCTTAATATTTTGAATATGGTTTGGCGGTCCATTATACTCTACTTATAGATACTATATAATTATCATAAAGGAACCCCCAAAACCCTATTCTAACTATGAAGGCCCCTACATTACTTCCCAAGTCACCCTAAACTGCTCCTGGATTGATGTTATCACTGCTTGAGCCCAAGGCACGTCCTCAGACGCATGTCCCAGGCCGGTCCGCTCAGCGTGCCCTGGCTCGGCTTGATGTAGGGGCGTGAATAAATGGAAGAGGGCTCGCATTTTAGGTACTTGGTGACTTCGGGTTAAGGGCTTAGGGCTCAGAGTGTTTTCTTGTGGGGGCGTGCTTTATTTTTTGAAACCTTGCAGCCCCAGGCCCTCGCGTGGAGCTTTAGCACAAGATTTTCCAAAGTTCCAAGGCTACCACCCTGCCCTACATGAATGAAACCCTAGACCGGAACCCGTAGACTTACACGGACCTAAAGCCCCAAACAAAGCACACCCTTTGTCCGAAAGCCAAGGCGCCGAGTTCTCGAGTCGTCCTATTGGGCCCCAAACCGGGCGTTGAGTTTTCTCCCGTCGTCCTTGAAGCCCAGTCACCTATGTGGTAGGCTGCTGTTCTTCGACAATTAGTCAGTGGCTTGGGTGTCCAGTCTAGGGTTTGCGGGTCCCACCTTTGCAGTCGATTGTAGAAGCCTTGCCCTCAGAAACTTCCAGGCTCAATGGCTCAGACACTACATGGGAGTTTCCGAAAATAGGGGGCCCTAAGATAGCACCCAAAATAGTAGGATCCTTATTATAAGGACCCCAAAATAAGGTACCCCTTATTCTAGGACACTCCCACATGACATCCTCGAACCCTCAATTCCGACAACTAGCCGCCACACAAGAGGGCATAGACCGATCGGTTTCAAGATTCGCTTGCGCCGAAACCCATTGTGCCGTTGCCTTTCTGGTTCCTGAAGCTATAAGTTAAGAGCTGAGGTCTGATCTCAAGCCACAGCCCTAAACCCTAGTATAGAAGCCGAAATAATTACCAACACTCTTTGGGGGGTGTTCCTTACTACAATAGTTATAGTGTAAAAATACCCCATAACCCTGTTCTAATTACTACGGCCCCTACATTGCACTAAACCCCATCCATCCTCCCCTCTGCTGCACTGAGGAGCTGGAGTTTCTCCAGCACGTCATGCTGCAGCCACCCCTGCCGAAGAACAATGCCCCTTGTCGGCGAATCTGGGGGCCTAGCAGACATCTCTAGGGTTTAGGGTTTAGGGATTATAGGGTTTACGGATTATGCAAGCTCTTCTAAACGATGGCCCGGTTTGGGGTCTCTACTGGATGTGATTTTTGCACTCCTGTCAGCGTAGGCATATGAAAGGCAACCTCGGACCCCGTTTCATCCCCACATGTGAACTCCTGTCTTTGATGCTGGGAGACATGGTATGTGAATGTATGCACATTGACATGTCAAAGACGAGTCTGTCCTAAAAACCTCATCACAAAACCCGCATTCAAAACACCACGTGACTCTGAACCCTAGATTTAAAAGCATCTGCGAACCGTCCAGCAAAGCACAACACCCGACACCCGAAGGTGGAGGAACCCTCAACTTGCTTGCCTTGGGAAGCTACGGGCTTATCCTAAACCGTAAGTTCTGTACCCTTCAGCCCAATCCCGATGTTCCTGAGACCTAAACCCTTCAAGAATTTCAACCCGAAGCCTTGCACACCCGACCCTCTCCGGAAGCCTTGGAAGAGAGCGGAAGAGGTCGTCCAGCCTGGCGAAACGCCTCCGCTGAACCCAAGGCCGCCTTGCGGTACCTACCTTGACCTAATGTAGGGGCCTAAATGAGTATCTATACTATTTTGATGTTCCTTATCATAGATATAGCATAATGGACCCCAATTCTAATTATTAAGGCTCCTATATTACCAGAATTGCTTGGGACTAGGGTTGGGGCTTTAGGGTTTCGGGTTGGGGCTGTGGGGTTTAGGGTTTATAGGGTTGCAGTACCTGCCTACGGTAACTGTTTTGGCTTCGGGTTTAGGGTTTTGGCTTTAGGGTTTCAGGCTTGGTGTTTTGGTTTAGGCTTTGCGGGTTCAGGGTTTAGGGTTTCATAGGGTCCCAATCAAGTCTATACTGATTCTATTTTCGGGCTGGCAAGGGATATTCCTAAACCCGCCTTAACCCAAGCCCTCAGACCGCTGGCTCTCGAACGGCCTGCACACCCTAAACTCTAAATCTTAAATCTTACGCCCTCATCCTAAACCTTCGATTCAAAACACAAACGAACAAACACCCGGGTTTCAGTTGGGGACGTCCCAAAAGCGCCTTCACCTTGGTTGGAGATTTGCCACGTAAGGAGATGTAAGGCCTAGGGCAAGTTTTGGGACTTACCATGTAAGATGATGTAAGTCTTTGGGGCTGTCGGGGTTGTGGGGCTTAAGGGGTTGAGTCGCGGGCGTGGAATGATGATGGGCATTGAGGGTGTCCGGCTTTCTGGGAGAGGAGGTATGTCGGCTTTGGGATTAAAGTTTAAAGGCGATGAGATTTCGCATGAACGCGAAGTCAGGAGACCATTGCGGCTCTGGCTCTTGATGCAGGTGCATGACTTTTCTCTTCCCAAACAGCAAACTCCAACCTATGTAGCTAACATCCTATATATATATATATATGTATACTGACAAACTCCAACCTTAATCAATTTCTTCGGGAGTAGGATTTTTGCTCCTCCAGGATGATGATGTCAGCCTCCTCACCCACACTGCAGCCTCTTGGATGAAAGCATGGCATCTTCATGGAGCAGGGCCTTGGGGATTTTTGGATGGAGTGCCGAACCCTGCGCGCCCTAAGCCGGCCCAGGCCCCCTGGCCCTTGTCCTACTTGGAGGTTCATGGGTAGCTATAAGTAGGGTTATAAGTCCCGTCATATGGGTTATAAGTATAGTTATCCTACTTATAACCCTGTTTATAGCTACCCATGACCCTCCAAGTAAGGCTTCTTGAAGACTTCTTCCGGACACAGTACACATCTGAGGCATCTGAGAGCCTCAACTCCGAAGGAGCGCAAACCAACCCCTGGGCCGAAATGAAGCAAAGTAGGGATTTGGGGTTTAGGGCTTAGGGTTTAGGAGTGATCATGGAGAAGCCCAAAAAGCCCGGCAATTCAGGAACATGCTTGAAGCCGTGATGGCTTCCAAGGTTCTGGCTTAAGCTCAAAAGTCTCAAGGCAGACGTGTATGCACCCTGAACCCTGAACCCTAACAAAGGAAGCGAGCGCGGCCGGCTGGTCCTCTGGCACCCTTAGGGCATCGGCTTCCCTTCCCGCGCCACGGCTTTTGGGTTAGGGTTTCATTTGGGTTTCGGATCAGGGGACCCATGGTAATGTTTATGATGGGTCTGTGGTTGAATGGTCTGTGGGGCATAATCGAGTAATTAGTCAGTAATTCGGGGTATGCTTAGGGAGACTCTAGGCCGAGACAGTACTTCATGCTCCTTGTGTTGGTATAGGGGTAGTTTTCTAAGATAGGTTCTCTTTTGGTGTCCTTTTTGTAAGGGTGCCGTGCTACTGTATAGTGGGGACCTCAAAAGGGAACCTACTTTAGAGAGCTACCCATAGGATTCTCGAATATGGTCTTTGCAACCATGACCCAGTTCAAGACAATGAAGCAGTTATGAAGAGTTCCAGCAGTAATCGCGCCTGCCGACAAGGGTTTCAGGGATTTCTAGGTTTCTGTGTTTTCGGGTTCTTCGCCGCTTAAAGTTGAAGTACTATGGGCATGTGGGTTTTGGTGTCTTATTGTTTATGATGTATCCTGCTTGTTAATATATGTCTTTTTCAAGATTCATCTCACTCTCATGAAACTACCCAGAGTAGGGTCCTAACAGTCCAACATTGACATATTCCTAACTAAAGACCTTAAGGTTAATACCAGGCATCTTGTGCTAGAGTTAAGTAGACAGGTACTACAAGGGGATATTAATATTACTAAGTATTTAGGCCTCTACACCGTAAGGCTTTCTCTAAGCCGAAGATGCTGTATGGTCTTCCCTGAACCCTGAATTCCTGAAATACGACGCCCTAAACCCTAAACCTTAAACCTTTAAACCCTAAGCCCCAAACCTTTAAAGCCTAAAGCCTAAACCCTAAACCTTTAAACCTTTAAACCCTAAACCCTGAACCCTAAACCTTTAAACCCTAAGCCCCAAACCTCTAAACCCTAAACCTTTAAACCCTAAACCCTAAGAGCTTGATGGCACAGGATGTCGCCCCAAGCAGAAGCGGCCCCGAAAGGTCCGGAAGAAACTCCGAGCCCCTGAGGTCCGGCGTGGCCTACAGCCGCAAGAGCATGCCGCTGGGAAGTCCATGGTAACACCCAGAATGAGCTGAGGATTGCGGTGCTCATATATCCCCCAGACCCTAGAGCCTAAACGACTTTCTGGGAGCTATTCCTGCGCAGAGGATGAAGCCCTTCGCTCTTAGGGTCGTTTCAGGAGTTCGATAAGATTCAAGGAGTCTTCTACAAGGGTTCTGTGAGGGCTTTCAGGTGCCGGAAGTCTTGCAACAGAGCTTCTGGGTGCAGCATTGTACTTGTAGCAAAAGCGGAAAGGGGTTGTGTTTTGAAGTGACCAGACAAAGCTTTGAAAGGCTTGAATTGTACGTACGGCCCAAGGAAAGAAGCACAAAGGAAGAGGATGACTCGCAGAATTCTCTGAAGGGACCACAGGAGTGGCACGGAATTCTGAGCTGAAACCTTCAAGCCTACGCCTGGGCTAGCGGGCTTGAAGGAGAAAGGAAAGGTGCAATGCATAGATTTACCACACTTATTTGTCTGCTGCTGGAGTTGCAAGGTTATGTGCACGCGCGGTTAGTGTCTGTCTAAGCCTCCTCTGTTTTTAGTTCTTCTTGTGCTCGCCCTTATCAACAGTAATGCAGAGTCCTGTTTTCCGCTCAGATCCCTGTGGGGTTCGGGGCTTAGGGCCATTCGAGCAATATAGGGGCCGGAGTAATTTCCCATGGCCTTCATGAAAGTTCCAACTATAGGATAACCTACCTCAAAACCCCTGTTCTGAGCGTTACAAGGCCCCTACATTAGCGCATCCCTCGCACTTTTGAGCTCTCATGCCGAGATCTTGGAGCCCTCTAAACCCGCATAGAGCATGTAGGGGATTTTCCGGACTGTTCTATCTCAAACAACAACACCCGTTACAACCCCGTTTTTTTGAGAGCGTCATAAAACTCAAAGAGAACCCGCAGTATCCGGACTCTACCCAAGAGATCCCTCGACCCCCTTTGGGCTTCGTGGTCTGGGACGCCAGATATCGCTACGACAAGACTACACGGGTCTACATCGCCATCTTTCGTCTTCATCGCAGGCTTCCCTTTTTTTGGTGGATCTGCTTCATGGTTAGGATAAGCATCTTGCAGTACAAGAAATGAAGGTAACCCAAACCACGATGGAGCCCACAGGTCAAGGGCAACTCGCTAAATCCCAGGCCCCCTTAACCTAATGCTCTGATCCAGCCAAACCCGGAACCTTAAGTGCCCAAAGCCCCGAAGTCGCCTAAAGCCTATCTTTCCAAGTCCTGAAAGCCCAGGCTCGCTCTTGGCACGGTTTCCGCCGTGAGCCACGACATCGAGCTGTGACGTTGGTCGAATCTTGGACTCGTGCGTTGTCTTTCGGGTTCTCGAGTTTCGGGTACGGGGTTTAAGGTTTATGGTGTCGGGGTAGGGTTTATGGTTTCGGGGGGTATTAGAGGGCCCCCCCATAAGTTATGAACCCGGGCTATACATTCTGCCTCGCACGTTATGGTCACCTTGATTATCGGGGGAATTGGGCAGCTCGAGTTGTAGTTTTCGGGTGTTGCGCTAGAGGTTCTGCTTGTGGGGATGGGATTTCGGTTGCTCTACTTGTGGCTTGAAATTCCGAGCAGCCCAGGCACCTGCACCCACAAGGACAACTCAGGCTGAGTAGGCCTTTTTCCCAGGAGGTGGGTGCTGTGGGTCCTTAGCTGGGCCGTGCCCATGTTGCGAAGATTGTGCAAGACTTGCAACAAGGGCAGTTTTCCCCCGAAGCCTCCTGGATCAAGGGAGGTAAAGGTGACCGCGCGGGTGCTGGCACAAATATCTGCGCAGGTAAAGCAACACTACCCGACCCAAACCCGCAACCCTACGCCGTATTTATAGATGTCGAGTTCGACTCTGTAGAAATACCGTGCCCAACAGCCCTGCCTTGACACAAGGTCGCCATTGAAATGGTCTCCACACCTCTCCAAAGTGCAAGGCCAGAGAGGCTATTACAAGCGCGATAGGAGCCTGATATCTCGGAAGGGCACCCCAGAACCCTTCGTCTTCTATCAGTCTGGAGACCTGCTCAATATTCATAGGCTTGGGCAGGAAAGCTCTCGCAGCATCGCGCAGAACGACAGAGCTGGCTAAAAGGCCATACAGGAGTGTTTCTCTCATGATGGGGCCTTGTACTCCAAGCCCGAATCCCAACACCCCAAACCTGGTTTTCAGTGTTTGGTGCTTGGGTCTGCGATTCGTGCTCGTGCCTCGACCCCCGGCCGGTTGGGTGGAAGAAGAAATATTATTAACAATAGAAAAAAGAAGAAAGTCTAGTAAACAAGCTTAAGTTTGTATGTATATATATATATACACTTATGACAGTATAGGGGTCGGAATAATTAGTCCTTGTGCCATATACCCCAGAAGCCTATGCTAGTTCTTCAGGCTCCTCTTATTGAAAGCACTTGTGACTCTGTGGATCTTTAGAAGTTCAGATCCCAGGGCCCGGGGCCTCCCCGATGCAATCAAGATGCAGGTCGATAAGTAATAACCCCTTCATTTAGGTGGTGTGAGGCCTGTCACTTAGGGTTGAGGGTTCGGGTTTGTAACCCTAAACCCTAAACCCTAAACCCTATACCCTAAACCCTAAACCCTAAACCCTATGAGTCGAGCCATTAGGGTCTAGGGCCTAGGAGGCTCGGGTTGACGATGCTGCCAGACTTGTCCGCCCAAGAGTTCTCAGCACTTGTGCACCGTCGCGGTGTTCAACACACGCGGCAGGGCCCATGTTTCATATTTCACAGGACGAAGTGTGGTGGATAGCCCAGGATAGGTGCCATGGCAGGTTACGAGTTCAAATTGGAATCCCCTGAAAAGTACTTGTAATTAGTCACAAGCCCTCCTTCTTGTAGTATAGTTGCAGTTACATGATCCTGATTTGTGTCCTTACATTCCCAGGACAGGTGTTATTATTCAGAAGGCTCAGAGCCAATCGAACTGGAGGAACCTTCTGGCAGTCTGCTTGTTTTGTTCCTTATCAACCCTGAAGAAGCCAGCAGGGATAGTGGTTCGATTATCGAAGCATTCGGAGGTGTTGCGAGTCTACACCATATAATTATGTGTCTCTAATATACTCGAGACACAGACCTTGTTGTTCTGATCAGTTCGGCCCCTTATGCTGCTGTTCGCTTTCTTTAGCGACCCCAGGCTGTCTTTGTGAGCGAAATCGCAAATATCCCAGAACGCAGGAGCGAGTCTCGCAGAGGGCTTTGTAGGAGTCTATATTCCGCAAGAGGTTCTACTCCGTGTCCGTTGATGTACCTGCTAAGCGGGGCATTAGCAGTAGGGACCTAGCTGAGCATAGTAGAGGCCCGATGGGGTTCAAGGGTGTGCGGGTTAGGGGAGTTTTAGCGATCCGTGTCCCTGAACCTCAGGGTTTAGGTTGAGCTGTCTCTCCCGCCACAGTCCAGCGAAAAACGTCTGCGAATTCATCAGCAGCATACTCAGTATGCTGCCCAATGTGAGCGGAACGGCATCGTAGGAGGCTTGGGTGGGGTTTAGTTCTCTTGGGTCATCACCATGATGTACTGAGGCAATCATCAGTTGACCATGATGCTGGCTACAGTATGGCCAGGACCCTCCTTGTACCCTCAAACAGGGGTGCACGGTCCCAAATTAAGGGTACTTAGGGTCTCATGGTCTAGGAGCAGAAGTGTTGAAGGTGTCGTATTTAAAGAGGCTTCTAGATTGACAGACAGAAGCAAATCGTGTTGCTGGTGTTGGTCTTCCGCGCAAAGTTGGCTGTTTCACGTCGTTCGCCGAATTCATTCCGACTACTGCTTTCCGCGAGTTCACGGCACCTGAAGCACTTCTCTTGAAATCACGGACTCTCGCTCATTTACCATATCCAGATTGAAGAGCCCTAAACTCCCTAAACCCTAAACCCTAAACCCTAAACCCTAAACCCTAAACCCTAAACCCAAGCGTAAAGTCACAAATCTCAAGCGGACCCTGAAGCTCCGGCCCTAAGGGCCTTTGTGGTGTACCGGATTTTTTACAAGGGTCCGTGCAACGTTTAAGGCTGTAGCGCTTGAAGCCTGAAGCCCTGACCCCGAAATTTCGGTATCTCTGAAGCAGTCTTCTGATTCAGCGCTCGGACCGCTCCAGCAAAATGGTATCATCGACTTACACTACAGACCTATGGTGGTTACCATGTTGCTTTCTTCTAGAAGCTAACCCCCACAAGGAACCCAAATCTGCATGCGAAATGGGTGTCTGGGTTCAGAATGGAAGCAGTTGAGGGGGAGCTCGGCCTTGATAGAGACGAGGGCCTCCGGCAGGGAGTCTTCCAGCTTACCGCCTTCATCAAAATCAGAATGACTTGGGGGTTTCCAAAAATAGGGGACCCTAATATAGTACCCTAAATAATAGGATCCTTAATATAAAGACCCCAAAATAAGGTACCCCTAATTCTCGGAAACTCCCATGTCAGCTTAATGGCACTGGCCTTTCTGTCCTCGTCTCTGAAAGGCTGCGCTGGAGCTTTGTAGACAGCTCGGTGGGGCCAAATTGGTCCTACCTAGGTTCCAACCCATGCTCTGAAGCCTACTCCCTGAAGATCTCGCCCTACAAGCCTCAAGCTGTAAGGGTTTAGGGTTTAGGGATTGGCAAGCTGCCAAGGCACTTGCAAATCATAATCTGCGCAGCACGTAATTAAGATGCTAGGTGCCTTTCTCGCGACATTCAGCTGAGTCGGTAGGTACGTCGACCGTTTGTCATAAATACTCGCTCCCTTCCCTATAACCCCGAACCCAAGCCCCTACTTCTATTTCGCGTTTCACAACCCTCTGAGGCATGCATGCGTTGCTTATGCGATGCCTTATAGGACCCTGCCGCTCGGCCAGAAGACAAAAACCTGCGAGATGATGAGTTTGCATTTCAGGGTGGTCGCAGAAGCCTAAACCCTAAACCAGCCTAAACCATGAATCGATAGCCTTTAAACCTGACTTTCCGAGGCCATCGCTGTTGAGACCATCTTCTTCTTGCGTCCACCTAACGCATACATGTATCTTGAGGGTTCGCCATGAAGTCTTCAACAAGCAGTGACCCGCATTTGGAGGCTGCAGACACTGATGCTTAAGATTCCCACAGAACTGCAAACGGTGCACCTTCGGCACCTAGCGAAGTCGATACCGCTGCCCAAACCCTTTATCCTGAAATCCATAGAGAACCCCCGTTGTACTTGGAGGTTCATGGGTAGTTATAAGTAGGGTTATAAGTCCCCTAATACGGGTTATAAGTATAGTTATCCTACTTATAACCCTGTTTATAACTACCCATGAACCTCCAAGTAGGCTTCGGGTCTAAGTACTTGTAGGATCTAAACCCCACTTGGGCGGCCTTAGCTGGTTAGTTTCCACATTCCCCGAGCCCGGACCTAACTTTCCTAAATCCCAAAACCCGAAACCCTAAACCCTAAACCCAGTTTTAAGATCCTAAACCCGAAACCCTAAACCCTAAACCCAGTTTTAAGATCCTAAACCCTAAACCTTAAACCCTAAACCCAGTTTTAAGATCCTGAACCCGAAACCCTAAACCCAGCTTTAAGATCCCAAAACCGTCGGCCACAAGCCTCGGTGCCATGGCGCGGAGTGCGGATTTGCACCTCATCAGCTGGAACGTCGCCGGATTGAAGAGCCTTAGCCGTGCAAGGTGTGCGAGCTACGTAGGTGCATGCGTGTAAGTAAGTGGTCATATCTATTGGTTTCGGGTTTAGGGTTTATTGGGTTTAGGGGTTCATCGAAAACCCCAAAAAGTTGGAAACCGACTTAAGGACAAATAGTGCTGGGATTCCCTTTGTATTACTCTTGAGGATTGGTCTACTGGAAGTAAGTAGTCATATCTTACTTTGTCTTAATATCACTGCATGTGGAACTGCCAGGTGTGTAAGTACCCCCGGCCCATAGATCCCAGGACGATGAGCTCTAAAAGCCGAATTGCCTTTGTCGTAGGTTGTGCTGCATCTGTTTTATGGCATGGTTATAGCACCCCCTCACGTAATGACTTAGTACTGCTGGGCTATGAGGGAGACCCAGCCGACCACAATGACCACAAGTGTCACCTAAGCCCGAATTCCTCATTCAGCGACAGTGCGCCACCGAAGCCCCAAGATGTTCAAAGCCTCCCTTCTAGGGCTTGAGGTACCTATCCGTCAGGCTCCGGTTTGAGATGCTTTGAGGGTTTTTGAAACCCTAAACCCTAAACCCTAAACCCTAAACCCTAAACCGTGACTTCGATGTTTTGTTGGGACTTCGGGTCTGAGACTCAGATATTCGAAAAATCTCTCATGAGCTTCCGAAGTCACTTGTGGCGAGACGGAAACATGCTTCGCAGCTCATGAACCGCGGCCAGATCTATAACACCGTGCAGGATCTTGCGGTTTAGGGTTTAGGGTTTAGGGTTTGGGGCTTGAGTCGAGGAGTGTTAGGGCGTCGGGTAGCTAAGTCCATCTTCCCAAGCCACGCTAGTAAGAAGTTTGCTTTTTCTGAGACGATAACCATGTGGCTTGGAATTCCTGGTTCTGGCGCGCCAGGACCCATTCCTTCATAGTTCGAAAAGTAGATGCTACAGCGGCTCCAGCGTGGGAGTCAGATCAAGATTCAGTACATGCAGCTACATCTTATGAAAATCAGTATTCATCCTTGAAGGCGTACATGCCAGTCTCCGAGCTAAAACTCCAGGCCGAGTCCTCCAATGCAGAGGTTTTGAATCCTAATCCAACACCCCTAACTTATCTCTGAGTCACAAAATCGAGTCGTAAACCTCTAAGTCAGAAAACCGAATCCTACATCTCAAAGACTCCGCCCCCGAAATAACCAACATTCCTTCGAAACATCCCAGACTGGGAAGATCCAAGGCAAACAGCAGAACGACTCAAGAAATACGGTTTCAAGGACCTGCGTGAGAGAGTCTGCCAAGACGGACCAGTAGTTTTTCAGCTTCTGTTGGTGTAGGACTTGGGGTATACATTTAAGCGTTGTCTTCCTGCCTATAATATAAATGCTGTTACCTCAAGCCCTCGCATGTGGTATCAAGATCGCGCAGGATTGGCGTCTTGGTGTCGAAAGAACTTCGGGTTTGCAAGTTCAGGATCGTGCAGATGACCTCCAGTATCGGTTTGGATCGAGCTCAGAATTTTCATCTCGTGATTTTGGCACCTAACATGGAGGTCTCAGAAATATCCACTTGTGGTTCCAATCATATAACTTTAAATATGGACAAAGACGAAAGAGCCACGCAGTCACAACCCTCCCCTCCGGGAAAACAGACACCTCAATCCGCAGGCCTAAATATTGTAGATCTGCAACTATCTATAGAGAGCCCAAGAAGAAAGGATTTCTTCAAGCGCCACTGCGTCGACATTCTCTGCTTGCAGGAGGCGTGACGAGCTCGTGGTGTTGTTGAAAAGGAAGTTGCGATCTCCCATATAAACCCTTTCGAAAAGCTACAAGAGCTCCGAAAAGCCCCACTCCCCGCACCATGGAGGAGCTTGATGATTCGTCCCTCGACCCGTAGCCTTAATGAACCCTTAAAACCCCAAATCAGAAAGCCCATGCCTAGCCTAAGCCCTAAACCCTCGTACTGTAAGGCGCTGGATTTGCCAAGCATACGGTTTGATTGAAGAACTGATGCAGTGTCTGGCGTAGGGCCTTCCTCGAAGGTTGAATGGATGGGGCCTGTTGGGGGTTTGAAGTATTCAGGGTTCGGGATGTGCACCCCTGATCCGTTTCGAACCTAAACACTGAACCATAAACCTTAAGTCCAAATCGAAGGGTTTGCGATGGAGGTTCAGTACAGTGTATAAAAGATGCACTATGGTCAGGTCTGTTAAGTATATTCAAGTATGTTTAGAGTTGATAACGAAGCATGTCAAAGTTGGATTCCGGTAGCATCTGAGTGAAGAGTTTGAGCCTGAGAGGCCTTCGGGCGTGGGTGGTGTTGCTCTGCGGGTTTCGGCTGGGGAGTGTAAGGCTGGGGACAGGTTTAGGGTAAAGTTTGGGGTTTGGGGTGTAGGGTTCGGCGTTTTGGAGGGCCTAGAGAGTGTCGAGTTCAGAAGCCCCAACAGCTCCACTAAGCCTACGACGGTCGCCCCGCATCCCCGACCGAGGTGAAGTTGCACACCAACACACTCGCCACAGAGGGGCGGCAGTTCGAACCTTGTCCTGACTTCATGTGTGCGCGTTAAGTACCGTTGAAGGGGGAGTGTTAGTTAGTAGAACCCTTGCCCGTTTTCGGGAAATGTTACCACCGCCAACCAAATCAACCCAAATCCCCATACCCCACCCTAGGAATCCCACCAAACCCTGACCTCAACCGCTACTCTCAACCAAAAACCCACCACGTCAATCCACGCCCCCCACCCTTACAAACAAAGCCCACCATCTAGATCCACCAGTTCCACCACTGCCCGCACCCTCCTCCTAAAACCCTCACCCCAAGAACCCATATCCTACAAACCCTAACCTCCCCAAAATGGCCGGGATAGTAGCAACAGCCGACCGTATGCTTACGAAGCCATATATATTCTACTTCCAGACACTGGCCCTGCCTGTTTTACGGCTGTACTTTATCATAAGATGAGATCTGGGATCCGGCTTTCCCACAAAGGAAATTCTTGAAGGTTGCATATTCTTTCATCACTGGATCGCTCCGCAGTCTGCAACACTGCGGAGTAGGTCAGTTCGTCAAGGAGCCAAGCAGTCACAACCTTCACGACGCCAACGACGACGACGACCACAACCATGAGGACCGATTGGACTGCACACTGGAGGTTGTCAAACAGAGTCAGCACTTCCTTTCTTTGTGTGCATGTGCTGCTGCTTGAGTCAGATTGAGCACGTAGGGAATGCTTGTAGATGCGAGCTGTCACTCAAGTATGTCCTTGCAGCCACTTTTCACAATCCTTGGTTGCGGATTTGTCCAGATAGCATCCTGGTGCAATGCTGGGACTACGCTGCGTGGCTAGCATTTTGGGCATGCTGTGCACAGAAGCAGCCCTCATGAACAGCAGCTTGGCAGACGTATGTTGCAGAGTTCGTGTTGATATATCATTGGTAACGGCGTGAAACCGCGTGGTCCACTGTCTGAGCTTCAGAGAACTCTGGGTTGATGTCAAAATATCTAGAGCAGGACTTGGTAGTTTGGGTGTATTTTGTGCATCTAAGTTTGGAGTTGGGGACATCAAGAGCCCAGCTGCAAAGAGCCGGACTACGAGAAAAGTTGGCCCGTGGTCCAGCACAGAGTGTGCCAGTTGGCGCAGAATGTAGTCGCACAAAAGTTGCAGTATCAGGCCGCAAAAATGGACTCGCAGATTACGAATCTCTTCAAGAGGTTCGACAAAGTCTGGAAATTCCACAGGATCGTCGACATCAAGGACGCGAAGCTCGAACATGCCTTGAGGGGAATCAAAAAGCAATACCCAAAGGCCACGTCCTTGCAAGAACTCACCGTTGACAACTTCGTTGGACAGGCTAACGAGATGAATGTGGTGGAGTTTCGTAACCTTGACGGCGAAGCAGGAGCCGTTTTCGGCCGCATGATTCATGCTCAAGGCGACGACGGCAAGCACTCTTTCATTATCGGAGCCTTTCAAGTCGATGCGGAGACCCGGGACGGCCTTCGCATGAAGGATGTCGTTAAGAACCACTGGTTTTGGGGAGACTACAAAGAAAGCAAGCTCATGCCCGCCAAAATCATGTTAGACGGCCAGCAGATGAGCGATTTCGATGCATACGCGCAGACGATCTTCACCGAAAAAGCTGTCCATGAGTTAGGCTTGTTGAAGGCGGGATCGGGCGGCGATCTTTGATGTCCACTCCACACCACTAGGACTAGTAGTCCTAGTGTACAGTGGCCGTCCGAGCTGTCGTGCTTCGGGTCTACGGCGATGTGCACTGATCAGTTCCGTGATGCACTTTAGTCGCATCAGGATGTTAGAATTTTTTCAACACGCAGGAGCCTTCCATCAACTTGCAAAATAGAGCGCCGGCATCATCCAAATGTTCCAGCATTTTCATGTTCTGTTGAGCTGTCTACAGCCCCGCGAAGGAGACTTCGTCCTCTACCTCTCCCAGCCGCCTTTGTGGGAGGGTAGGTTTGGGCGGCTTGTTTTGGTAAGGGCTTTAAGGCTTTGGGGCTTTGCAGGTTTTGGGTTTATATAGGGATTGTGGGGCCAAACCAAAGAACTCACCGATGTACCTTTCACACCCTTCTCGTGATTAGGGAAATGCGAGTTAGCTTGTAAACCAACCCTTGGATGTCATAGTTCTGCGGCTTAGGGTTTAGGGTTTAGGGTTTAGGGTTTAGGGTTTAGGGTTTAGGGCACTCCGTAGGGTTGTTCCTCTTCCTCTTTTTGAAGCACCAAAAGAGTACCTCGCGCCTGTAGTAAGGACACACGGCGGGAACCCAGTTCAGATAACTCTTTCTTTGCCGGACTGTGGTAGCGATACAGTCGAATAACCACTCCAACGTTTACGGTTTGATCGTGTAGGGGTTCAGGGGCTTGGGGCTAATCCTAAACCCTAAACCCTATAGGGCCTTACAGCTAACTACTTCTGCCCTTTTGAGGAAGTGGAAGGATTCGAGAGCTACTGGGCCTGCGTCTCGTCACGCAGCTATCCCGGAACGGTCACTTCCCAAAGCCCTGCGCCACATATGGGTTTGAGAAAAAAGGGGGCCGTAATATAGTACACCTAAGTAGTAGGATCCTTATTATATGGACCCCAAAATATTTCAATTCTTTAGTGCATTGGTGTAGGTTGAGGATGTTGGAATCCAGGGAGAACTCTTCGAAGTAGAAGCCCGAAATCCTCAACCTAGTTTGGCAGGTGGGATTGTGTCATGATTCGCTCTCCCAATCAAAAGCCTAAACCCTAATTCCTAAACCCTTATCACAAGAGTGTCGCTCAGTTTTGGGAGCCCGAAACGCACCACGCTTCAGAGAATCCACTGAGCTCGCTTCGGCAGAAAAATCGAAGGATGCCAAGGCCTGCACCCAACGAGGATTTTGTTTTGGCCGAAAGTTTACGTAGGGTTTAGGGGCTAGGATGTCTATGATTTGCCGAAGATTTAGGGTGTAGAGGCAGGGGTGTCTTTTTTGCCGAAAGTTTACGTACAGTTTAGGGGTTTAGGGTTTAG
>CAJNDV010034108.1:73759-98649 GCA_905221635.1 Symbiodinium sp. CCMP2456
CCTGTTCCGGGTTTAGGGTTTAGGGTTTAGGGTTTATAGAAATTGTTTAGGAACCCTTCATGCGGGGCCCTTCGTAACTCTCAGTGTATGCTTGGGGTAACCCAGCCTCAAAACCTTTTTAATCCGCGAAAATCAAAATTCACAAACACTGAAATAACTCTCATATCCTAAGCCCCCAAGCTCCAAGCCCTGAGGTAACAATGGCACAGGGGCGCAACGGCAGGGATTCAACGGCGTCTGCACCTTCGCACGACGCGGAGCCGTCCTTCAGGACCAGCCTAGCGGGCTCTCCTTCGCTTCGGACGCTTTAGGGTAGAGGGGGGCTAGGAACGATGACTAGCGAGTGTTGGTTTTGTTTGTTTTGTTTTCCATTTTTGGAGGGTTTAGTAGACTTCATATTGGAATGATAAATCTAAGCGCCATATTGCTGTGCAGTCGTTTTTGATGCACCGGTTTCGGAATTCAGTTGGCTCTCATGTTTCTTCGGTCAGGGGCTGCTTCTGTGACCGTTCATGGGCCCATGGCTTTAGGTTTTATGTTCTGATTCTGGTGTCTCTTTTATGATAAGGATAGGGCCAGCTCCCTCTCTCCCAAAAGTTGTGCAGAGCTTCACAGGCCCCTACCCTGTGTCCTTTTTGGTTTGGGGGCTTATTTTCAGAACTGAACAATGGCCAACAGAAGCCAGAATCCTTAGTGCTTGGGAACTGAACTGCAGGTGCAAGAGAGGGCGGAGGTGAGGGAGGTTTTTTGAGGGCTTTACGAAGGGCTTCTGGAAGGGCATCTTCTTCGCCAATGTGCCTCTTGAAGGACACCTTAACCCTAGACCCTAAACCCTAAACCCTAAACCCTAAACCCTAAACCCTAAATCCTAAACCCTAAACCCTAAACCCTAAACCCTAAACCAAAAACCCTAAACCGGGGCTTCTACAAGGGCATCTTCGGGTTCGATTTCGATGAGGGGCTCATATGTGTTTGTGAGGAGACAGTTCTGACGATGTCGGTCCCGAGCCGTAGTTCTAGTTCGTGAACTTCAAGGTTGACGTCTAGGGTTTGGAGTTTAGGGTTTCGGGTTTAGTTTAAGGTTTAGGGCTTAAGGTTTAGAGTTCGGGGTTCGGGGTTTAGGGCTTAGGAGTTTAGAGCTTAAGGTTTAGGGTTTAGGGTGTTGTCCTTCGCCCGCAGGCAGATTGTGCTCCTCTCCAGTGCGAAGACCTTGATGCAGAAGGTGTGGTGTCCAGCCAGACCACCCCCAACCCTAAGCCTTAAGCTGCCAATGCCCTTCTTACTTGTACTGTCCCCTCGTTTCTATACCAAGTTTTATCCTACCGCCCTAGCTTTTGGGCCTGGTGCGCCACTGGGTCGTATGCACCTGGTCTTCCCCAAACCGCAAACTCTACGGCCTCACAAGTACCTACATCCTCTTCGGAAAGCTTATTATTTCAAGGTTAGACCAGCAAACTTTTACAGCAATTGTATTACAGTTTAGGGACGGGGTAGAGAAGAGTTAAGATCCAGGACCTAGGCAGGCTCGTAGTTGAAGTTTAAGATCATGTCCGACGAAGAGCAGGGATCGCGCATGTTGGGCCCCAAGTCTATGAACAACCGCAAGCCCAGTATCAATTTCCATGGGGTTGTTTTGGAAAGCTGTTGCTTGCAATTTTGGTGAAGTTGCTACTGCGTTTATGGGGTTCAGCAACATATTCAGGTTTCGTAAAGGCCTTCGGGTTTAGCGTTTAGGATTGCGAAACTCCAGCCGGCTTCAGTATCTGGATGCTTAATTTAGGGCGCTGCGGTCTTCTTGCAATAAGCCTTGGATATAACATCGAAGCCGCAGCAATGTGTAAAATACACCCTTACGGTCCCTAGTATGATTCTAGTATAGTTGACCCCACAACCCTATTCCAATGATTGAGGACCCTATAGTTGCTACATCTCAATCAGGTCCCGCAACCTCCAGATGGTAAGGAAGCCTCAGGTCCTCCAGCCTATAGGGTTCAGGGGTTTAGGGTTTAGGGGTTTAGGGTTTAGGGGTTTAGGGTTTAGGGTTTAGGGTTTAGGGTTTAGGGGTTTAGGGGTTTAGGGTTTATGGGCCCTCTAGAGTCATTCGTAAAGCTTAAGCGGTATACAAGGGTAGGAGGCCACGGCAATGCTTAAGGATTACAATAAGTGTCCGCGGTCGGCATTTTGGGGTTGATGCGCTGGGGTTAGAGCTTGTGGCCACTTGGGATTCAAGTTTTCGTCGACTGGAGGGCTCCGTGGTGTGGGCCCGGGATTCGGACCAAACAGATCGTCAACGCAGCTCCTGGGATGTGGCGAAGCGAGGGTTGTACTAACGTACAAACCTAGACCAACTAAATAATTTGCGGATAATTGGCTTCGTGGGCCCTTCTGGTAGAGACACAGCCACCATAACAATAAACACAGGGGCCGGAACATATGTAAGGGTTGTCTTTCATGTTTTTGGGTGTAATCATGTACCAAGACCCCGTTAAATTTGTTTTGAAGACCGTATCCTCTAGCTTGCGTAGGTCGGTGCCTGCTCACCGACCATGGCACGTTTGTCGCCCCCCGACAGCAGGCTAGTGGAAGCCTTATACGTTGTTTGCACCCTGAGCCCTGCAGTGGCTGTGAACACGGAGTTGTCAAACACCTCCATATGCGATCCAAAGCTGTTGAGTTCTGTTGGTTGAAGTTGGGTCTGAGCACCTTTCCATGTCCAGCAGAGGCTGGTTCGCGGCATGTTCATGCATGGAATGTTGCGTCGGAAACCCGGGTCGAGAGGTAGGGCCCCCGAGTATCGAAGTCCCAGCAACTAGCAGGGACAGCTACTTGGAGGTTCATGGGTAGTTATACATAGGGTTATAAGTACCCATGAACCTCCAAGTACTCCCACATGCCCATTGAGCTCCCTCCTAGAGGATTCCGGCAGTTCCAGGTGCTCCCAGAATAGGATTTATGACCTAGGATTTTCGATAAGGACGAGGATGTAGGATAATGGGATTTGGGACTTCTAATGTGGGGACTTAGGAACAAGGATCCGGGACTGAGGAGCTAGGATTTAGCATTTTAGGGAAACCAGAAAGTCAGTCGAGTACCATTACGGTCCAAATAAATAGAGTCAATAGAGGTAGGAAGGGTTTAGAGTTGTGTTTAGGGTGCAAGGAGTGGAGTGTTGGGCCAGGGCATGATAATCTACATTGACCAACTCAGATCAAAGAGAGCTTCTCCTCTTCGAGCTGAAACAGTCAGTGTTGTCAAGTCTACAGCATTCAGCTTGAGCTTTGGGGCTTTAGGCGGTTCCATAAAGACCGGGGGGGAGGCTACGGATCGGGCCCCAAGCCCTAAACCCTGAAAGGTCTACATGAAGACAAGCACAGGACCTCCAAATATAGGAGCCTATACATAAGGTGATACTACGGGTAGTTACGACCTTGGCCTAGTACCAGGCTCGGCAGGCTCATGAGAATGCATACATTCGATGCCTGATGAACAAAAATCCCTCTGCCTTGAACAGGAGTTTTTGTAGGGATTCCAATGCCAAGGCCCTTAAAGAGAGTGGCCATTTAAGCGGGGGGTCTACGCAAAGCTGTATAATTGTGGCTTGGTGAGTAAATCCCTCCACCTTCTTGTTGGCCGACATCATGAGAGGGTCCCTGTCTTCAGCGATGTGCGGCTGCCCTCAACCCTAAACCCTAAACCCTGAACCCAAAGCCCAAAACCCTAAACCCTAAACCCTAAACCGCCAGTCCCCACAAGTCTGGGGACGGATCAGTCGGGCTTCTGAAGTGGACCTTACAACTAAGCCCACTACCACATAAACCCTTATATAATGAACTCTGAAGCCCAAGCCCTAAACGATTTGGAGCTCTCATAGAGGGCGAAACAGATTGCATCAACACGAGGCATGCTGAGGCATTCTGATTTCATCAAGACACCTGAACGTGGTCACAAACCTGCTGCGGAAAGCATGTCATTCACTCACAATATGTGGTTGAGCCAGGTTTCGCAAAATCGTCAGGCTTCAGTTTTCCAGTTTGTCAGGTTTAGTTGAGCAAGTTGGCTGTACATGTCAGGACTCTTCGTGTAAGGTGGCGCTTCAGGGGTATGGGAAGCAGGGCGAAGTGGGACGACTATGCTCATGCTGGCACATGCTTCACGCATAGTCGGATAGTACAGTAGTTTCTGGCATTTGTGCTGTCGCAGTTTTGCAGCATCTGCGTATAGCTACCAATCGCGACGTCCGAGCAACTTGAAACTCGACATCCTTGGCCCAAGACGTGGTGTTCATTTCTGCATGTTTTGGTGTTTATGTCATCTGCCCGACAGGGCAGCAACATGAGTGCCTCGAACCCATCATCTCAGAATGCTGCAGTATCGGGGTCCCTGCGACGTACTGTGTAGTCTCTATGTTACCGCATCATTTTAAACTGAACGATCACGGTCCCGCTGGTGCAGCTGTCCATCGAAATTAACATGCGGACCAGGGGGCGGGATCATGGTGATTTCATACGCTGTATGTCGATGTACTTTGCAATGCTTGTGTGTCGTCACATTTGCTGTTCCCCCTGCGGTGCGCGCCGTGGCCAAACGTCTTTGTAGTTGATGGTTTGATGTTGAACACGGTTGGCGGGCTCTGGTTCCTGGGTTCGAGGATTGAAAGGTTTGATAATTCCACGGCTCAGAATGCTTGATAGGCACAATGATGTATCCTGGTCCACGCAGATTTGTATTTGCATGTTTGGGTTGCTTGCTTGTCGATGCTGCTTACTGGTCATCAACACGGATAAGTTAAAACAAACTGACTTATAGAACCCCTGCATTTAGCCACCAAGGGTAAGTAAGTTTGGGGATCCTGCCTCATCATCGACAAAGGACCCGGCTTTCGGGGCTTCGAGCTTCAACTTTAGGATTTAGAGGTTGAGGGTTCCGGGGTTTCGGCGCCCGAAGCATGCATTGCAACCTGAGACGTTACAACAGAAGCCCAACGGTTTGAGTCACCGTCCTCCTACGCAGGTTTTAACGGCATCTTGCTTGTCATCCCAAGCCGCTACACTTCCAAACCGTAGAGCCCTGCATCAAATTAAAACCCCAAACAACTCAATGCCAAACAACGACACCCCCCCACCGTAATCCTCAAACTCCCAAAATCATAACCAGCGCATTTAAATGTTTCATGGATCATGCATCTTAGTTTTTGCGGCTCTAGGCTTGGGTGAGGTTTGGTCAGAGAAGGCTTCGGAAGCGTCGGGTCTTGCAGGGTCTATGGGTTTCAGGCTTAGGGCTGCAAAGGTTTAATTCTTTGTTGGGTTTAGCGCCTCAGAGTTCTAGGGTTTAGTTTAGGATGTACATTATTTACACATGATTAGTATTTTCCTATAGGTGAGTATGGCCCGATTTTGCAGAGAAGGCAACCTTCAGTTATCCTGAGAAAAGTCGAACAAAAAAGGAAAGAGGGAATTCGGGTACCGAATCATAGCGGCATAGCGAGGAGTGCTACAGGGACCGTGAGACACCAGCAACCAGAACGGTGCAGATTGCTTCGAAGTTTGTCTCTTGCTATTTGTGTATAAGCCCGCAGCCCTGTGCCCAAGCTGCATGTTTGTGTCCTGTTTAATATAACGTCCCAAGTAGCTCAATACGGGGCTTCTGTGTAGGATCTTTCGGGCATGAAGCCCGAGCCAAAATGGTACCTCAAAGCAAAGGTCTTCAACGTCTATGTGCCTAATTCCGCAGGAGGCCAGCAAGCTCTCAGGTGTTTACGCTTGGGGGTGCAGGTTGTGAGATATCAAGGGTCCAGCTATGAAGCCTAAAGACTAAAGTGTCAAATCCGAAGTTTCAATGGTGGTCTTGCGACATGAGGTGGATGATCTTAATGTTTTGGCTTTGTGTTTTGCAGCTGGGTAGGCTTAGGATGGTCCGTCTGGGGTGGCGACTCCTGCAATCAGTGATCTGAGTGCAATAAATGAATCTGGAACAGTTGTCATACGGAATGGATCTGTGGTTATGGGGTAGCAGTGGCAGTGGGAGGAGGGGTAGCAGGACAAGATGATTTGTATATGCCAGCCAAAATAGCAAAGCTCTCGAAACAGACGATGGCACCAGACTGGGATAGTATGAGATATACTCTACCATGGCAGGGTGTTTTGAAGTTGGGTAGGCCCGCGTCTTCCCTTCAAGATGCGCTGGCTTGAGGCCGACTCGGGATCGCCGTTAAGGGCTTTGAGAGATTGAGCAAAGGGTTTCTTAAGGTTTCTCAAAGATTGTTGGAGTCCAAGATTGGTCAGGGTCTATCAGCATGTTCGGGTGTCGTGTAGGGTTTAGGGCTCCCCACACAGTGTTCGGCCCCTGGGCCCCGTCTGGCTCCTTTTCAATTAGGAAGCGACATCTATTCTAGCACCCCAAACCCCGAACTCTAAACAGCCGCAGCAACCCGACTCTCTCAGGTTGTTTCTGCGTTGCGGGGTGTTGGGGCCACGCTTGACATCCTTCTCGCTCCACATCGTGCAATGTAGGCTCTACCTGGACCCTACTGTAACCCTCGAACCCTGAAATCCTAAGTCAACTTTTCAGCCCTACGGCAAAAGTCTTCGTTGTTTTACTGTATGCACAGCTGGAGTCTCCGGAGCCAACAGTCGGCTTGCAATCAAACGCCGGCTCTTGGTTGGGGAGAGGGGGGATATAAGGTTTCGGGATGAGGTTATTGAGAGAGTTAGGGTTATTAGGTTGTGTGCTATGTGTGCTGTACTAGGGGGGTAAGGCTTGCGAGGACCGGGAGGTCCGAGATCCTGAACCGTAGAGCTGCAAATCTTGGGATTTATGGCCCCTGAAATCCCTCCTCGGCCCTATGCGCCCATAGAAACCCTAACCCGATACATTCCTGGAAGACTTGCGGATTTGGGCGTTGTCTTTGCTACTTTTTGCTGAAACCCTTACCGGCCAATCCTGAACGCTTATGTAACCTCTGGAGAACCCTGCTTCATCAGCCACCTTGACGTAATAAGGATTATAGTAAGTAGAGATCCCAATGTTAAGGCACTTGCAGGAGGTGGGTTCTCTTTCAGGGGTCATGGCTCATCGACTGCTATACGTAAAGTCGCCAACAAGAGCCTCAAGGACCGAAATCCGTATACAGTAGAATCAGACCCCTAAAAGCCCTACACCCTAGACCCTAAACCCTAAACCCTTATAAACCCTAAACCCTAGACCCTAAACCCTAAACCCTTATAAACCCTAAACCCTAGACCCTAAACCCTGAACCCTTATAAGCCCTAAACCCTAAACCCTAAGCCCCTAGACAGCATGTCTACAACTCGGCTGCGCTCTTCAGGCGCTTCGCCGGGCCATGGAGCTTCAGCGCCAAAGGGGGAAGACGGTGATCCTGGCGGGAGACCTGCTTCTCGGTGATGGCAAAGGGGGAACCGAAACCCATGATTGGTTTAGGGTTTAGGGTTTAGGGTTTAGGGTCTAGGGTTTAGGGTTTAGGGTTTAGGGTTTAGGGCGGGGCCTTAATAATCAGAATAGGGTTTTGGGGGTTCCTGATAAAAAAGGTATTATGGTATGTTAACCTCCAAACCCTATTAAAATTATTAAGGCCAGTGTTTCGGGTTTATAGGGTTTAGGGTTTAGGATTTAGGAGTCTCTTCACTGTTACGCTTCGTAATGACCGTTGACGGTGTTGCGTATGTGTGAGCCGCATTATAATTTAGCACCAGAGTTCCTCCTCACAAGGCCGAACTCCGCATAGGCAAGAGCTTTTAGGTTGCCAGGCTAGGAGGCGGTGAAAACTTGCGTCTCTTGGTAAACAGGTCTTCGCAAAACCCTCAGCCAACAGACCCTGACACCCACAGTGCTGTGCGGGCACTTGTGCTCGCATGAGTGTCGGGGGGGATCGCTTGCCAAAGATGTCAAAACTGAGCACCAAACCATGCCGAAGTTGATCCTGCGGATCGCTTGCCAAAGATATCACAACTCTGAGCACCAAACCATGCCTAAGTTGATCCTGCGCCTAATAGCTTGAACAGTCTCGTTGAGTTAAAATATCACAAAAGGGCAGAGTATTGAACGCTCGAGACCTTGAGTTCAGTAGTTTTGCTCTCTTATCTTGTTCATCCGAAGTCTAAGCCCAGGAACCTCAAGAACAGAGTGGAAGACGGCCACTGGAGCAGTCTACCGATCCGCCCAATCTGCGTGGAGCATATCCTGGAAGGCTACTGAAGCAAGTACGGATCAGGGTCGCAGATTCAGGCAGAGTAGTACGGAAGGATATGGGTAGTTCAACTAGGGTCCCTTGTAGGGTCCGTCATTATTTTGGGGGCAACTAAAGAGGAAAGCCTAAACCCTAAACCCTAAACCCTAAACCCTAAACCCTAAACCCTAAACCCTAAACCCTTCTCGGAATATGGAATTACAGCGTTCAGGCCTGTCCCTGAGCTCAACAGCCGGCCCTATCAACCCCTCCGCCCAGCCCTAAACCCGCCCAGCCCTTGCATGAACCGGACCTAGGCTCGTGCTAAGGAATTTAACCAAAGCTACCTATATCAAACAACAAATGATAAGTTGTACTTCATCTTGAATCAATTCCTGAACAAGCTTCGGAAGAGCGAGAGCTGGAGTCTAGCTAGACGGTTGAGGGGCGAATCCAGGAGCCCCAGCAATCAGTACTTCTATAACTTGCTGAGATGTTTAGGGTTTAGGGGTTAGGGGCTTGGCTTTATAGGGTTTAGGAGTTTAGGGCTCAAGGTTTAGGGGTTGATTGCTGGGTCTCTACATGACATGGATATACCTGGTGCACATGTAGAAGACCCCCCGAGAACCTTGTTTTTGATACCGTAGGCAGAAAATTATGTACGCCGAAATCCAATCAATGGGACCCTTGAATACGGCAACCCTAGTAGCAAAACTCTGAACCAAAAAATTCTAAACCCAAACTCAATGATAAGCCCTAAGCCGTGCACCCAAAGCCTTAACCCGATCAGCAGCCAAAGCCGTAAACCCTAAACCCTAAACCTTAAACCTTAAACCCTGCAAAACCCGTTGGCAGGTAGAGCCGCTCCCGTCGATGCCGAGTTGGATGCGGAGCTCAAGGCTAAACGCCTTGAAGGGTTTAAGAAAAAGCAGAGAGAGAGAGAGAGAGCTATATATATATATGCATCTATATATATATATATATTCCCTTGCAGTTCCCTGCCATGATCTGCACATTTCTTTCGAATTGTTGAGGCTTGCGTGAGAGGGGAAGACGGGGCCGGGGCGCGAGGCTCCAAGTATGCCAGCTGTACGAGATGATGCGAATGAACCCGGCAAGAACCCAGGGTTTAGGGCTTAGGGTTCGTGAGCCCCAAGAAAATCTTGAAGCTCCAGGCACTACACGATAAAAAACTGTCCGAGCTGATGTTGAAACCTTCTTGCGCTGCTTCCTGCAGCCGTACCCCAGACACTCAACCCGGCGCCCAAAACCTGAAACTGCTGAACCAACCCTTAATCTAGTACATTTTCAGGTGTGTAGTTGCCGTTATAGGAGCCTTATAGAAGGTCTATAATACCTTATAGAAGCCCTATATACCCTAAACTCCCCACCTGTAGTTTCCTTTCACTTGAGCCCAAAACCTCCGGCCCTTCGATTAGGATTTCGGGATGTGTGGTTTAGGGCTTCGGCTCGAATGCTTCGGGCTTTATGTCAACATCTGCTTCGAGTCAAAACCCACAACAACTGCCAAGCCAGCCTTTGAACTACTCGATGACCAGATCCCAGTCTTCTTGTCAGTAGGCTTACTTCTCCATCAACCCGAAAGCTCAAAGCCTTAAGCCCTAAAGCCTCTCGCCTATCCTAAACCTGAGCCCTAAAACCTACACCCTAGAGCCCGAGAGCCCTATATACAGCCTACACCCTAGAACCCTAAACCTAAGCACCCAAAACCCGAAATACAACCCCAAGCTTTCATGGAAGGCCGTGGGAAAGCACTGGGGCCAGCTCTTGGAATGCTTTCGCACGAAGCAGGTGGGCACGGAGCTTTCCTTTTACTAATAGTACGGTTTGGGTATAGGGTTTAGGGGTTTGGTGGTTTCTGTAGCGGCGTTATGATGTTTTGTTGCATTGAGTTTTTTTGTTTGGTTTCAGGGAATGGGTTTTTCTGGGATTGCTGGTTGAGCTTGTCGGAGGGGGTGGAGATGGTTCGTGTGTGTTGCTGTTGATGCTTAGCACGTAGGATTAAGTTGTGGTGTTTTGGTGAACCCTGAACCCTAAACCCTAAACCCTGAACCCTGAACCCTAAACCCTAAACCTGAAACCTTAAACCCTGTGTTTTGGTGCGGCTTGAAGTTTGCGTGTCAATGGCCATCCAACATCCAGGGTGTTTAGGCCTCGAGATGGAAAAGCAACCTGGAGCTGGTCGTTGCCCTAATAATAGTGATTAATTTAAATGTTAAATACACTTATTCATCATCATATTCCTAATAGTAATGGCAAGAAAAGTGTAATGATAGCAACAACAAGGATATTGAGAGGGGCTGAAATACCAGGAAGGCTACACTCTTTTAGGATGCCCTCAATATATCCCCCCCCAAGCCGAGTCCGAAGACCCGGCGCGCAAGAAGACCAAAAGCCCTGAGCCCTTGAGCCTTGTCTCTGTATACATGTCACATATATGTATGCACACATGTACAAGGTATGTATACATGCAAGCACATTAACTATTTAGTTAATTAGTTAACTAATTACTTGTTCATTTGTGTGTTTGCTTATCTTTACTGTATTTGTTCGTGCTTGTATACATGCATTTGATTATGCACACATATACACATATGTATACCAACCCCCGAATCCGATCCCTAAAAGGCCTAAACCCTAAGCCCTACTTTAAACTACCCTTAACTTTACAGCCACAGATCCAAAAGCAGGTCTCGCAGATGGAGACGCGGAACACGAAGACCGGCCAGGCGCAAAAAGAGCACTTTGGTGGCTCGTGGGGTCAAGGTTTCTTCTGTTTTAGGCGTAGGGTTTCTTCAAGACATCTGCAAGGCTTCTGTGAAGGGTTTGATATAGGGGCCTTAATAGTTACCCATGCTATTTTTTGGGGTTCCTTGTCATATTGTGGTAGAGTGTACCCCAAAACCCTATTCTGATTAATAAGGCCCCGGCATTAAGGTTACTTCAAGGATCTCTGGGAAGCTTGCAGGGGCTCTAGGTCGCTCGGGCGTTGGCGCTTCCTTAAGGACTCTCTAAGGGTTCTTTACGGGGGGGGGGAGGCGGTTGCTCATGTTTAAGTACTTTGTTGTTTAGGCTTCAGGGTTGTCGTGCTTGTTTAGGCTAGCTGCCAACATAGGAGATGCTTCGTTTCCGGAGTGTCAGGGAGTCCTAGCCAGAAGTGGTCTCGTGGTTGTTAAAGATCTTGTTGGGTTCATGTGCAGAAGGCTGTAGAAGTCTCGAGGTCAAGGGCTTCCGGATTAAAAGAGACCCAGACAGCTCTCAACAGACTGGATATCCTTAAGAAACCTTGTTTTAGCTGTTAAACCCTTCGAGGAGCCTGTGTCCTGCACCCAACAGCCCTCAATGATGCCCATCCCAAATCCTTGACAGGCATGCTCGGGTTTGGGTTCAGGGCACCCCACCCCGCAACCTATACAGCCTATACCCAAAGCTAAGTCGTTTGCAAATCGAACGCTTAGGGCCTTACGGTTTAGGGTTTAGGGTTTAGGCGCTTAGGGCCTTTAGGGTCAACGCTCGGGGAGGTCTACCAGAGATGGGGCGCTTTTGCGAGACCGGTGCCAGATGCCTCTTGGACGCCTCGTTGGTTTGTTGGTCGTGAGATCGGTTGTCGTATGACGTTGGGGACCTAAAGCGGACCCCAATTTAGAGAACTACCCTTTTGGTCGTCAGATCGGGTTCCGGTTTAGGGCTTGCCTTACATCAGTCGTAAACTGGGTTCTAGGCCTTACTTCTGTCCGCCCAATAAACGACCCGAAGCAGCACCGATAATTCTAATCCCTAATCCCCAAGCCCGAGCAGTATACACGTGTGGGACGGGATTCCATGATCCCCTAAACCTCTGAACCCTGAATCCTTTACACCCAACTCCATATACCTGAACCCCAAAACCCTAAACCCTAAACCCTAAACCCAAAAGCTCCAAAGCTCTTGTGTCTGGCGCTCGAAGCTCAAAGCCCGGATCATGTTCAGGGTTCCGGGTTGAGGGTTTAGCGTTTGGGGTTCAGGGCTTAGGTTTAGGGTTTAGAGTTTAGGGTGTAGGGCTTCGGGCCGAATGAAGTCTGAACCTCAGCCCTCGACTAGCAGCAAATCACCGCGCGCTCCGCAAACTAATTCGTTCAGCTCGCTTGAAGTGCTGGTCGCAGACGATGCACTCCCAAACCTATCAAAAACTCACCGCCTGAAATTGGAATGCTGGAGTGTGGGAACTTAGAGCTTAGGGCGGGTGTAGGCTTTAGGGGTTTGGGCTCGGAGTTTTGGCCGACATGTTGGTATTGCTCGCTCCTAAAACAAGGATCCTGCTACCCAGGGAATCGGATTGTCTGCATTGCCCTACTACGACATCAACCTCAGCCAATAAGCCCCATACGGCGTCAACCCTCAACTCTGGAAGCCCTGAAACCTGAATCCCAAGCCCTAAACCCTAAACCCTATCCCCTAAACCCTAAACCCTAACCCTATGTATAAGCCATGAACCCTATACCCGATATCATATCTGCACTCGAGGCTTCGGGTGTGGTGGGCGATGCGGTGCGCATCGGCATGCCCATGGAGCTTCGAGAATATGCCGAGCGTTTTGACTGCAGCAGTTTTGGTAGGGCTTTGGGTCTTGGTGTAGGGTTTAAAATTAAGTTGCCTTTCAAGTTTACACCCCGAAGTATGAACCTCGGATTTACGTGTTTATCTCTAGCCGTAGCCAAAGTATTTAATTGCTAAGTACATGGGTGCTTTGAGGTTTGGCTCAAGGGTTCAGGGGCTGGCCCCTAGGATTGCGCGCAGTATCCGAATCTATAGCCCTGCCATGCCCTGGCTAGCATGCGAACTCTCGTTAGTCAGCATGGCATACAAGCACGACAGTGAAGATGGTTTGGGACTTAAATAGGGGTTCGGATTTGCATAGATTGCGGCTTAGGACTAGCCTTGGGGCCATTTTGGGCTTGGTTTCAAGGTCTGGCGCGCGGGGCGGGGACAGAGGGCTGGGTTTGGGGATCTAGGTCTGCTGGTTTGGGTTTGGGCTTTTCACGACGTTGTGTGAAACAAGGTTATAGAATATGTTTGTGCTGGGAGCTTAACTTAAGCTGAAGGTTCAAGCGTTTCTTCCAGCTTGTGAGGGATTGTGGTTCTCTGGACACACCCGAATCCAAATCACTGATCTGCAACCTTAAACCCTAAGCCGTGCGGATTGACCGGAGAGTGAAGCTATGCTATAAACACACTGAACATGATAAGTTCGAGCAGACGGAGTCACTACTGTCACCTGTGTAACACATTATAATTAACCCAGATCCTAAGCCCTCACTTAAACTGGATGCCGGAGCAGATCTATTGCTTGGACCATCTAGCAATACAAGGTACAGCTTTCTCGTCGACGGTGTGGGCGTCGATGAGGATGGCGAGCGGGGAGCCCAAGAAAAACTCTGCGGCGGGGCTTCGCTGCTTGGCATTTTGACGACAGGAAGCCCTGATCTGCTGGAGAGTCAATCATCCCCCAAGCCTTAAGCCTGATATCCTAAACTTGAAACCCGGAGTGCTCACCACAAACTTGACAACCTCAAACCTCCTACAGCAACTCCCAAGCAACACCCTGAACCCTAGACACCTCAAACTAAAAACAGACGCCACGCCACAAACACGGCAAACATGTGCCAAGGATCATTTTGGGGCCTGGCTCCACCACCGCTTCCTACGTGTAGGGCCCACAGAGATCCGCCAATAAATCACATGGATCCGGGCAGTAAGGGTGTCCTGGGCAGTTGAGAGTTCTGGAAACAGGGTTGTGCAGGTTTGGTGTTGAGGGTTTATCAGTCATGATTTCAGGGGGTTTCCGTGACTTCGTCGAGTTTGCATCTACAGCTTCTGGAGTGTTTAGGCGGTGCAAGCTGGCATGCCGAATGTCGAAGTTCACCCGATTCGCGATGTAAGAGTTCAGCTTTCTTATGTGTGTGAGTATTTTATCGCTGCAGTGCATTGTTTCCTGTGTGAACACCCCGCTCAAGACTTTCCGAGATATTGACCCACAAGTCCCAACTTCGTTGTAATCCAAGGTGACAGTACTATTGGATTACTATTTGGGTGAGTATTTGATCAGACAACCAAGTGTACGGGCCCTTCGGCTAAAACTCCGGTCATGGGCTGACTGTGCCTTGGCTGCTTTGCTCTACGTGTCATCACATCCGAGAAGTCACGGCTTCAGGAGTTTCGAGAAAGAAAGGGGAATGCGGCAGCCCACAATCCTCCCCTAGAAAACCTGCGCTCCTCAATGCCCCCCAAAAGCCTCCGCATTTGCAGTGCCAGGGGTCTGTTGGTAGGTAACTCTTCGAAAGTGTCATGTCGATCGGTTCGCACCCTGCACCTCTGGACGGTTCAGAGGACACTCATGTCAGATCCGCGCACTAGAGTCACTAGAGCCCCACAGGTCCCGGTCAACCCGAAACCTCAAAAACCCCAAAAGCCCAAACCCTTGAGGCTCAAACCTGCACTGGAAATTATTGGGTTTCAGAGTGCTTTGCAACATGTCTTGTAGGTGCTCATAATTCGATATGACGCCGGGGGCGGTTCAAGAATGTTCCTTCTGAAGCTCTATGGCACGCCAAGGGTGTTCAATAGTTTTCCTTCTTAAGCTTTGAAGCTCGCGTCTTCAGGAGCTTTAGAGCTTCACTTGCTTTGCGAACCAAAAGGGGGCGGTCTCTCAGACTGAAGCTGTGTTGAACCTCGGGGATGGTTTTCCGGAGTACAGGTAATGCCGATTGGCTAGTGCCGGTCAGGGCTCTCAGCGGTGTCATTGGGTTTAGGGCTTATAGGGTTTATGGTTTAGCGCTTAGAGCTGTTGTGCATACCACTGCGGCTTTCATCAGGCTTTTTTGTCTCTGCCGCCGAGCCATTTCACGTCAAAGCATGGGCCGATTCCGTCCAGTGACCAGGGCTGCACCTGCCCCAGCCGCTGACAACAAGCAGATTGTGACTGCCAGCGCACATGCATTCCTTAGCAAGCCATTCCCAACACTGGATGTAGGGGTGTTCGATTTTGATATGTCATTGTTTCCTCAGCCGCTCATCTAGCGCACAACAGTGCCTCCTCATCGTAGCCCTGCAGTGCGCACAGTCCCCAAGAGTGCGTGACGGAGGGGCCTTATCGGATGCTGACGAGCTCACTGCAGCATAGCCAGTCATGTCGAATGTAACGTAACTTCAGTACCACAGCATTGCCACAGCATGGCATCAAGTCGTTTGTAAGGCTCCTTGCGGTGTAGCAGCTCATGTCACACGATTTTGAGCATCGTGGTTGTCGATGCAAATCTGCTGTGGGAAACTGGTTGCCCAGAAGCCTGGAATGCCAACTCAAGACGGCACTTTGCTGTGCAGTTCGTATTTCAAACGATCTTCTGTCTTGCGGGCTGCTTTGCTTCTTTGCTGGCTGGTGCATCTGCAAATGGGGAGTGGGATGTGAGACGAACAGATAAGGCATGAGTGAGGCGAGAGGACCTGAGTGCCGCATGTATGGCGCCAAACTTGGGTGCTCTTTTCGTGTGACGCGTGCAATACCAACGCTTAACCCGGACCCTGTCATGAAGTGTTGAGATTGTGGATGCTTCAGTCAAGCAAGTGACTGAGCTGAGCCGGGTGTTAATGGGCTTCCAACGCTTGAAGCTGCAGTCTGTTGTTCTCTCGGAGATACCCTGCAATGCGGTCTTTGTCCTTGCTAAGTGGGAGGGAAAACTTCAAACAACCCTTGTCCTCTATTCCTTTTCGCCTAACTCCGTCCATCTTCACGCTCAAATACACCAGTCCTACATTCCATGTCCATCTGTTCCCAATTGCCGCCTAACTCGGCTTTTCCCGACCAAATCTTCGACCACTTCCTTTTCTTTCCAAAAATTGTCATCTACTGCATAACCCAACTCGTTTCCTTGTCCCTCCCGCATCCCACTTCCCACCTCGGGAGAAAGGTTGGTGGCATTGGGTCGGGCGAGATGAATCCCGCACATGCCGCCCAACTTGGCATGCAAGCACCGACCGCAAGGGTAGCAATTCCTTGGCATCTACAGTTTTGCGTCTGCAGGTTGGTGCAGCGCCTGACTTTCATGAATTTCCATTGCCTTGCTACCAAACATGTTAGGATGGCAACGCTTGAAGTAAACAGTTTGTTTTCTTTCAACGTCTTGCTGCAATGTGGGGCGGTTTTGGCACAGTGACCGTCCTGAGAAGGTCATGGAAGATGCGCGTCGCCACCTTGTCAACCTTCTATTCTTTCTCTTTGCTGTGGTGCCCGATGCCTTTGCCGTACCAGCAAAAAGTCTGATCGTTTTTCCAACAGCCTTCCGGCAAGCCGTGTGTTCGAAGCGTTGCTTGGGAGCATTGAACAAAAGACACCGTTTCGCAGACATGTTGTAATCGAATCCGAATAAGCCAGCCACGGCAAAACAAGGTAGTGTTGGTTGCTGCGTTTGTCTGCATTGGCGACAATCGGTTCCTCGGTAGCCAGCGACGAGAAGCGTCGTGCGAAAGTATCTGCACAAGCTCACAGCAATGGAAAAGCAGGGAAACTATTTTCAGGATTGGCCTGACGTGGCGCATCATCTCGACCAGCACGTGTTAAACGGCGAGAAAGTCGTGGCCAGCCAGGGTCGCAGCTGCGCCGTGGAGCTGCTTGCATGGAAGAAGCATTGTGTGTGGACCGACTCCTGTGGCAACGAGTTTCATCTGATCCCAACTTCCAAGCTCGGACCTTCCCGGCTCGAGAATTGCAGCCCCACTTTTGTCCCTCGCGAGCCTGTTCCGATGAGGGATTCCGATGTCCAGCGCTGGGCTGCACTCTGTGTTGCCGAAACGATGGACCAGGTGGAACAGGCTTTGCAAGACTTGCGGGTTTACGAGTCTGCCACGCGGTCCTTCACGGATTTCCAGCGTGCAGTGGACAGACCATCAGTTAGATCTTCTCAGCCGAGCCATACCAAGTCCGGGGCGAATTCGGCGACGCTCATTTGGAGCACACAGCGTTCGATCCCGATGACAGCAAGCATGTCTCACTGCTGGACCAGTCGCCTGCCAGCATTGGGTGTAGTACGGCCAGAATCAGGCCCAGGCTGAAGGAAGTTCATGTAGACGTGTGTGCGGCGTGTCATTTTACGTACAGAGGTTATACATGCTATTTCTTTGGTTGGCTTGTACCAATCCCACTGTTGCTGTTGTTACGAGTACTACGATCCAAGCGTGTTGTTGTACTGTTTTGGAGACCTCTTGGAGCGCTCTTTTCGACCTTATCTTGGCTGTTCTTGGTGAGCTCTTGGAGTTCTCTTGAGGGGTGATCTTCTTCTCTTGGGCTGCTTTGTCGTGTCTGCATTGTCTCGCCCTGTTTGGGATCTACGCTGGCATTTGTTGTCTCCACTCTTCATGAGCTTCAGACCGTCAGCGAAGCTCCAAAGCTCCAGTTTTCAGGAGCGTCAAAGCTGAAGCTCGAGTCTTCAGGAGCTTCACAGCGTCAGCGAAGCTTCGAAGCTCGAGTCTTCGGGAGCTTCAGAGCGTCAGTGAAGTTCTGAAGCCCGAGTCTTCCGGAGCATGAGAAGACCATCAGTGAAGCTCCGAAGTTCTCTGAAGCTCAAGTCTTCAGGAGCTTCAGAGCTTCACTTGTTTTGCGAACCAAGCCGAGCGGTCTCTCCATAGTTCGATAAGTTTTGGGTTTCAGGGTTTGTTGGTTAGCTTGTTTGGAAATAGAGATTTGGAATTTGGGGGTTTTGGGGCTTGGGCGTGTGGGGCGAGGCTTCGTGAGCCTGGCGAGATCACCATTGGTGAGCTTGCAGAAGGCACTATTGGGAATGCACTTGTCAAGCTGGTGTTTGCGAGACCCTAAACCAAGCCCCATAGGGTGCCCGGTGGGTTTGACCCCAATCTAAGCCCCAAACTATTTCACGTGTGTGGGCGCTCAAAGTTTGCCCGAAACCAGATCGGCTACCAGATCCGTTCCATAGTGAGCCAGCATATACGCAACCCAAATTAGTTCACGCCAGCCAGTTCACGACATACCGAGGTCTAGAGTTAAACCCTGTGCCACGATGGACCGACTCCCAAGTCCCCAACCCTCAACCCCGAACCTTACGTTCGTTTATAACCCCTAAATGCTAAAGCCCTATGTAAATCCCAAGCCCTTCACATCCTAGTCTAAATGCTACAAATGCCAAAGCCGGGTTTCATAAGCCCATCGCGGCCTTCGGGCCCTGCAGGCTTGAAGAAGTTGGCGGGACGCGGCCTCAATGAGATTCTGCTGGTGGAGCTGAGGATTAGGGCTTACAGGGTTTATGGAAGGTTTAGGAGTTTACGGGGCTTATATAGGGTTTAGGACGTATATGAGCCTATACATTGGTTTTGTCGGGTGTATATAGGGCTTCGGGTTTCCAGGGTGCAAGGCTTTTCAGGTTTATATAAGGCTTGGAGGTTTAGGGCTTAGTGGTTGGAGTCTAGGGTTTCACGTTGTAGAATTTAGGGTTTAGACTTTTGGGTTCACAGGGAATAGGGCAGCTGAGGATACCCCTTACATTTTTGTGCAGGACCCTGGGCGAACGCTGAAACCAAAACCCCAGTTCCCTGAAGCCCCTTTACTTCAGCTCCGACTTCATTCTTACGTCACTGGGCGCACGGAAGGTTTTCCCAGGCTAGGCTTTGGCCTTTTCTCAAAAGCCCGAACTGAACCCTAGCCGCTAGCCCCAAAGACGTAGCAACTCCACAGGCCGTATGCTTTGGCATCTTGCGAGACCGGAAGCCAGCGAACCCTGAACTTTGGAAGCTCTGAACCCTGGGGTTTTAAGGTTTAGGGTTTAGGTGCAGATAGATCTTCAAGCCGGAACGTTCAACAACACATCCTGATCCGGCAGCCCTCAACGCAAAGCACAGAGCTACGTACTGCAAACTGCAGCTTTGCATCCTGAGCCCCGAACCCTAGTTTTGGAAGCTCAGGTGTTGAACTCGGCCTGAAGGCACGGGAATGGATCGCAACGAGCCCGGTTGCTTCCAGTGCTTGATTGTTCCAAGCCTATGGACCGTTGCAGGGATGCGCGGAGGGTATGTAGGCTGGAGCCGAACTACGCTTGGGCATCGCGCCGGAGTATAGATGAGGAATGTATAGGAGGTCTAGCACTTGCCCCGGTTGCGATTATATTGCGATTCTCAACTCCGATCAAAAAACTCAACCCCTGCTTCAAGGGTTGTGCTAAGGATTTTTAGATCAAAGCTGAGCCGGCGAGATTCGCAAGTATTTCTTCACCCTGCTGCTGCGTTTTTGGATCCAAGGGACCGAGGTACCATAGCATGATATGAAGTGTTTAGATCAGGGGTCAGCTCATTTTTCGTATGTGGGTGCTTCCGAAAGCACGAAGCCAAGCAGCATCACGCCATGCATTTTCAACCCATAGCTCAAGTCGATCAGAGACAAGTTGCCGGAGTTTTGGGTACGACCCACTCCCGGGCAATGCAGCGGTCAAAAGCTTTGCTTTTCCTGCCCCTGCCGGGGCTCCTAGCTTCTTGTGTTTATGGTTTGAGTAGGGGCTGAGGGGCCTGGACTTGGGGTAAGTACATGGCCTTTCGGGATCTTAGTTTGAAGGGGATCTAAGTAAGCTAAGGTTGGTTCTAATGGGATGTTCGTTGTCATAGTGCTTCACATTCAACAACTTGAACAACAGTTGCAAGAAGAACAGCACGACTGAGGCTACCATATATATATATATATACCCTAAACACTAAACCCACAGGCCAGTGTCTGTAGGAGACGGGTCAAGGCGGCTCTGTCTAACTCCGTTTTGTAGAGCTGCCGCCGTCACTGCCTTGTTACTGCCCGCCTTCGACTGCTTCTAACGGATATTCAAGCCGACGACTAAGTGTTGGTGTTTCTGCCACACAGAATACTGAGGCGTACCTTGACTTCAATGGGCATTGCAATCTTATGGCAATATTCATGTATGCCTTATGTCGTTCATATCTTTGATTGATCGCAACAACGGGCGTGGGATGCTGGAGGTGGTGATGATGACGATGAGAAAATGCGCAACGTGAGTGTTAGCGCTCATCTTCAGCAACATCATGCCCAATGACCTTAATATTTTCTATCTTGGAACTTTAACTTTAAGCTCTTACAGCGACTTGTTGCTCCAGTGCCACAGGGGCATCCCCGCCACGTGGATCTCTAGTTCATCATGAGTCGGGGCATGGACTGCGTCCTGCATGCGGTCGTCACGTGGGGCATCGTAGGCCCTTAGACTTGCATTCAAAGTTTTCAGGGCCCGTGGCTGTTTGTAGATTGGGACATAGCGGATGCAACTTAACGACCAGAATTCATCTTTCCGCCAAGTGCCGAGACGTCCAGCAGAAAGCCAACACCCCAAACCTCGTGTGTTTCTATTTCTTTTGTTTTCTATTAGTCTTATTCTTCTTATTGCTACTCAAGCCTTTGCAGGAACCTTGAAACTTACGGCTACAGCCGAGACGACCTGACCTGATTCCCGATTCACCATGATCAAGTACGCCCGAAGCAGCAACTACTGCAAGCATTCAAGCCCGAATTGCTGGAAGGTGGCTGGTCGCAGCAAACGATGCAGAATGGAGGTCCATGCATTTTCCGGAGTAGGATTCGGAATCTCAAGCTGGGGTTTGTCACATTCGCTTCTATGTCCTTCCGTTTTTCCGTCTGCATTCCCTAAATGCAGACTTGTGAATAACAGAAAGAGACAAGGAGCTAAACGAGCAACAAAAACCAGTCGGTCCATGTGCGGCTCCTTTATGAGATTGGTCGGAATCAGCATCCGAACCCTAAACAAACTTAGCCCCGATAACGCGCCGGCTTTTGGCAATGCAGGCAGTTCACCAACGTCGGTGCTCCATCATCGAGGCAATGGAACCTCGGCCTTGCGAGTATATGGGCCACACCAACATAGTATACTAACATCTCCCGGCCCCCCTGAGCCCTAAAGCCTAAAGCCCTATTCTAATTGTTAAGGCCCAACCATGACAGCGCGAAGCCCTAATATGCTCTCACCTGTACTTCGACCCCGACATGCCGCCCTCCATTATAGGATCCGGTGTCAAAAGCCCTTAACTTACATGAAGCCCTCACAGGAACCCTTTTCGGGAACCCTTGAAGGAGCCCCGACGAGGAACCCTCAGAGGAATCCTTGCACCCAAGAGCCTTGCAACAGTCCCGAAGCATCGGATCCAATAAACCCTAAACCCTAAACCCTAAACCCTAAACAGCCAAGGATGAGTGCGGTCTACGCGCCGGGCTCTCAGGGATCCTTTTGTTTGCCTTCGTCTAGTAAGGTGAAATCGGAAAGTTTTGCGGACATAGCCGTCAAGAAACACTTAAATTTGGCCTTATATATGGGGGGTTTCCTGAAATAGGGGACCCTAATAGCACCCTAAATAGTAGGATCCTGATCATTAGGACCCCAAATAAGGTACCCCTGATTTTCGGAAACGCCCACTCATACAGTGCATACTACAACACCGAAGCCTTTTCAGAACAAGTCCCAAGACTCCAATGCCGCTCTGGGGGCCAGGAGTGTACCTGGGGACCCTCCTGTTGGAGTAGGGCCCTAAATAATTACCTATACTATGGTGGGGGGTTCCTTATTATCATTATAGTATAATGGGCCCCAAACCCCATTCTAATTCTTAAGGCCCCCATATTAGTTATTTCCATTCCTCCGATCTCACCGCAAGAGCTTCGCCAGTCTTGTGGTTCACAAAGCATCCCCAACAATCACCCTAAACCCTAAACCCTAAACCCTAAACCCTAAACCCTAAACCCACCCTCTCAACCCCTAAGTTTCGGACCCAGACCTTCAAGCCCTATAGGGCTCTCAACGCAGAGCCCGACAACCAGAGAGAAAAAATCCCAGAGGTCTTCGGTGAAGAAGATCTTTACCTTTGGAGGGGGCGCAGACTGCCCCACTTGCTGCATACATCACTTCGTTGAGGAGAGTGCGGGCTTAAGGCTTAAACGGTGTTGGGGTGTTACTTTTCATTTCGGTTATAAACCCACGGAGTTCTACATCAATGCGCGTCTATACTACAGTACTTCTAGTACCATCAACTCCTTCAAGCAGCGTGTTTAGCGTTTGGGGTCGGCGGCTTTAAATCCGGTCACTACGTCCTGCCAGCTATAACCACGGTTTTGTTTAAGTGGAGCTTCGGGGTTTCTTGGCTGAGCCCTAGACCCATCCTAAACCCCATTAAACCCCACTAAACCCTACTAAACCGTGAACCCTTGATTGAAGGTTTGGGGATGTCTGGTCAAGATCAGGGCTCGAGCTTCGAAGGCTTCGGGCTCTCTTTGGGGCTGTCAGCGTTTGGATATGGGTTTGGGGGATTCGGGTTCGATTTGGGGCTTTTTGGGGTTCGTTTAGGGCTTGTCAAACCGCGAAAGCAATTTCAGACGAAACAAAACTGATTTGTTTTGATTTTACTATGTCTATTTCTACCCTTCAAACTCGATCAGTTCATGTCGTGAAGAGCGGATCCTTGGTGACTGCATGTCGCAGCTTTAGATTCTGGCTTTGTGGTGGCTTCGGGTCATCCCAGCAGTATCTAAGCTTTGCAGTTGTTCTTTATTGCAGGGCCCTCGCCTTTGTCACGTTCAGCTTTTACTTTCTGCAGGGTTTGTGGCCTCGGGGTGGGTTCTGGAGGGAATTTGAGGCTGCGGGAGGCTGCCCCGACTACCGACAACATGTAGCGCTCGATGACAGACGGTCAGGTGTACTCTTCTTTCGGTCTGCTTGTATATAAGCTGTTGTTGTAAACAGATCCATATCCATTTGCACTTGCAGGTTTTCAAGATATTGCACACATATACACGTGTGTATATACATAATTATGCATATACGCATATATGTATATTTATATATGCATCCTGTTTGCACACACTGTGTAAATCTAGATAATGGAGCTGTGCATGCTGAGGCATGCATATACATGCGAGCAAGAGCATGTTACACATGTACATACACGCATATACACACCCGCATAGACACATATAGACATGTGCCGAAACTAACCGACCCTGTGGCATTCCCTAAGTCCCATCCCAGCTAAGAAAACACGACCCCTTTGCACCTGGCAGTGGTGTAATAAAAGCATAGCTGCGTTGTGTACCTAGGCTAGTGCAGGTAGGCTGTTGCATGCAGTTCTTTCACTTCAAGATAACGGACCGTTTGGCTCAAGGCGTGACAGTAAAACGATGTCGACTAGTAGTAGTGAGCTGCGGTAGGCCTCTGTGCTGGTTGTGTCTTGTTCGTTTAATAATTTAGCTATCCCCAGACCTATATCTCCCCCACTGCAGCAAGGACCATAATCCCGAAACCCTAAACCCCTAAACCCGAAAACCCTAACACCCTAACACCCGAAACCGGGGAGTCTAGGAACCCCCCAAGTCCAATGTGGAGACCGAGGCTGCAACAGCTCCCTCACCAAAGATGACATGTTCGCCTTCTCAGTGCCTTGGTACTGGGTTTTGCTGCAAAGACTTAGGCAGGGTTTTGGGATTTGGGTTTAGGGTTTAGGGTTTTGGGTTTAGGGTTTAGGGTTTAGGGTTTAGGGTTTAGGGTTTAGGTTGCAGAGTGGTGTTCCAGCATGCAGGCTGATTGCTGAGGCCTCGAAGTATTCAAGCACCTTAAGGCATTAAGCCGCACGGGGTGCAATGCAACCCGGATGGCATTTTCATCGCAGCTTCCCTATTGGGTTTCGATAATAACCCCAAACCCAAGCTACTCTCAACACTTCGCCGAAACTGAAGCCTATCGTGCCGGGATGTCATGTGCCCTTTGAGAGTAGCCTCCGGAGAAGTGGGTTTGGGTCTGGGGATTCGGGTCTATAGAGCTTCATCCTGGGTTTGGGGGATAAGGGCTCAGGCCCCAGGCCCTTTAAACCCTTTCCCTAAATCCTAAGCAAACCCACACTCTGAACCCTAGAACTGAAACTTGAATACATGAAAATTTTTCGAAGCCTCAAAACTGAAAACAACACTGAAAACCCCAACTGTTCAGGTTTCTGGACGGTCTTGGGAGGACCTCACAGGCTCTGATGCCGACAAGCCACAATCCAGGCCAGGGGGGTAAGTAGGGTTTGGGGTGTAGGATGTCGGGTTTATAGGTTTTTTTTCTAGGGTTTAGGGCTTACGGTGTAGGGTTTGGGGTTTCGGCCCAGGGTGCATTTGCAAGGTTTTGGATCAAGGACTTGGAGATTGGCGTTTGAGGGTTCATGGTTTTGATACTAGTTATAGGAGTGTCATGCCAATCTCTGAAATTGGGATTCAGGCCTAGACGGCTTCAGTCTGGGCTTCAGGGTTCTAGCGCTTGGGAGCGCTTGAACTTGTGTCCTTCGGGGTGTGGTAGGGGCTTGGAATTTCATGACTCCTAGGATTTACCAGAATATTATGGCGTTCCGGAGTGTTTTCGCTTCTGTGCAAAGCCCCAATCCAAACCCAAAACCCCCCAAACCCAAAACCCGAACCCGCCGTGAACAAAAATGAAAACCCAACCCAAGCCAAAACCGTAAAGCCCAAACCCTAAACCCTAACGCCCCCGTCAGCCAAGAAGGCAGACCCTAGGAAACCCTAAAGTGTACGATTCCAAGGCCAGGCTCCTAAGTCCAACCGACCCTCGCTCCCGAGTGCTTGAACATAGGCTTTGGTCTTAAGGTTGTAAGGGTTTAG
>CAJNDV010034108.1:104826-128178 GCA_905221635.1 Symbiodinium sp. CCMP2456
ACCAGCATCAGAGCCCGTGTGTGTTATAGTTACAGTATAATGGACCCCAAAACCCTGTATTATTAAGGCCCCTACATTAGAGTTTCTGCTGTCAGGCTCAGGCTGGGGTGTTAGGGCTTATGGCTTAGGATGAGGATTGCGGAGTCAGGGTTCTATCTTGGGGCTTTTGGGGGTTGTTGGGTACGTGTAGTGTCTTACATTCTCTATTTCCGGACTTCTGAGGGGGGGGGCCTGGATGTCTCCACGGGAAGGCTTTGGGGACTCAGGACAAGCCTCTTCAGGTAAATGCTCCCCGTCGGGGCCTTCGGGTTTGAGTTTGCGGGGATGTGGGGATCCGTCCACTTCCGGTCCCTGACTAGCTGCACGCTGCACTCATACTGGCAGCCTTCTGTTCCACCAAAATGCGAAGAGAAGGGACATGGACTCAGAGAAGGTCGTGGAGGCATGGTGTTGCGGTTTGGGGTCTTTTGATTTGCAGGGTTGTAGGATTTCTGGTTTCTTCACAGTTCGGTTTAGCTTGTGGCAAGTGCTCCTGGCAACTTACCCGGCGTTTTTTTCTTTGGGGTTCACTGACGAAGCAGTGCACTCCAGATTCAGCGACGGTTCGACTGTTTATAGTGGTTGGTTCTCAGCCTCATACTCCACACCTACGTCTTGCAGTGCCAACCGCAATGAGATCCCACGCCGCCCTAAATGGCCTACTTGGTCTCAAGTCAGCGGTGGCCCAGGTGACCAACACAACAGGCTGGGGCGTGGTCCTGTTTCTTTGGGCCGGAAGGGGCTTACAGTTGTATTTACACGCCGGGATTCAAAACGGGCTGTACGTTAAGTGCTTTTTTGGAATTAGCGCGTTGACTTGGGACGTCCGTGCTCAGCCAGACATAAATCATCCCAACCAGTGCTGGGCTCACCATAAAGCGTTATGATCTTAAGTTCCAGTTACACTTGTAGCACGCATGGTGCACGTGTTGCTGTGATTTTTCGGCGCATCCTACAGGCCCTACACAGCTTCATCTCCATTTGGTTGTCTCCACTTGGCTGCCTCTTTGGAGGGATTTGCTTTCAGCTTCCTCCGAGTGAGCAGCCGCATTGGCGACTCCATGAGTTCCAATTTCACGAACGACAAGAACCTGAGATCCAGCGTTGAGGGTTTGTTTTAGGGTCCAGGGTTTGGCATTCAGGGTGAGCCCGGGCTTCAGACAAAGGTGAACTGAATTTCTGCATTCATTGATCGTGGTTCGTTTCTGTGACTCACTACTAGGGAAATCAGAAACTAGTTGATACAGCCGTTTGTTCCTTCGCTGACAAGCTACTTTGCTGATGTATCCTTCGCGTCCGAGGCAAGAATAATCAGATTCAATACTATAGTCTTTTGCAGCTGTATGCAACGAAGCGACAAAAAGAATTGTCCAACAAAATCAGCAGCGTAAAGTATCATGAACGCGTTGAGGGTAATGCCGTGACCATGAAATCTTTGAGTCACCAATGTGACTTGATGAGGCATGCGTGCTGATAGAGAAGGTGCCCCTAACACCCCCAGGTTCAGGTTAGGGTTTGCAGCGAAGAACTCAAGTGACATCTGCTCCGCTTCAATCCTGAACCCGTCGCCCTGCACCTTAAACCCCAACCCCCAAAATCCTAAACCCTATACGCCGGAAATCCTGAACCCTACCCATAGGCCCCATAGTAGTTCCTTTTTGGGATTACCTTATAGGATTCTAGATACGAACCCCCAAAAAGGAACTACTGTAGGGCCTATGGGTAAACCCTTCAGACCCTGAGCCTTGCAAATTCAACCCTGAAGCTCCTAAATAGGAGCTTCCGAAAATAAGGGGTGCCTTGTTTTGGGGTCCTTATAATAAGGATCCTATAGTATTTAGGGTACTATGGTACGGTATGTTGGGGTCCTTATAATAAGGATCCTACTATTTAGGGTACTATATTAGGGTGCCCCTATTTTCTGAAACCCCCAAATCGAGCCCCCGACTGCTGTCCTTAAGTTCAGATGCAGGTGAGCTGGATGGCGTATATCTCGGCATCCTACAAGGCTTCCCCGATTGCGGCCTTAACAGGGACTTGTTTTTTCTGAAGTGCATGGTTTACCAAGAGGCCCTAAAGTAGTTCCTTTTTGGGGTTCATATTTAGAGTCTTATAAGGTAATCCCAAAAAGGAACTACTCTGGGGCCTATGGGTAGGGTTGGGTCTTCATTTCAGGCTCGATCGTCGCTGGTTTAGGGTTTGGGCTCAGGGATCTTTCAGAAAAGCTTTGGCGCGCAGCTTTGGTCCTTCCAGCCGCGGAAGCCATTAAGTACTGTAGACGCCTAAATCATTACTAATATTATTGTTGGGGTTCTTTTTTTTTTAGTATAGTATAATATACCCCAAAACACTATTCAAATCATCAAGGCCCCTACATTAATTGAAGAGCACTACACGTCAACGCCATATCCAAGGGCCTTAAGCATGGTACCGCTCGACACGGGGCCACCCAGCATAGGTTATTGACAGAAGTATCCTGCTATTTGGGGCTGAGTTCCGTGTAGTGTCACTCATTGCTGAAAGGTCGCTCTTGAAGAACTCTTTGAGGTGTGACGATGGACAGAGGCTTCTGCAACGTTGCAGTAGTAATGGCCCGGACTTAGTACACTTTGCATCAGCGTTGTTTACAGGGGTGTGGAGCTACCTAGCATGGAGTTTTTTGCCAGTCCCCTTCGATGTCATGCATGTCTTCCTTGTAAAGCTATTCAGTTCATTCCTTTATCACCCGATTGTCATGGTGACAGTATACGTAGGACCGTGCGGGCATCAACATTTAAACCCATGTGCTCCAACTCCGAACCTTCAACCTTACTTGAGTTTTAAGCCCTAATCCCTTGACCCTCAGGAAGGCGTCTAGCTAGGGTTCTGAGCTCAGAGCGGATGAGTTCTTGTGTCAGCTACATTAACCCCGAAGCCTGCGCCGTACAAACCCCAAATCCTTAACTCAGTGCCGCTACCCTAAACCCTAAGCCCTAAACCTATACAGCTTTCAGAGTTCCCAAGAGTCCTTCGCCTTCAGCCAAGCTGCAGGCGGCATCAGCGCAGACTGGGCTCCGCGCAGCATAAGGCCGTAAGTTCGCGGATTCAAGTTGAAGTTGCGCTTTATCGTTTAGGGTTTAGGGTTCAACCACAGACCCTAGCTCTGAATTCCCAAACCTCCGAGGCGTAAGGTGAGGATTTACGCGAAATTAGGGTTCATGCTCGAGACTGTAAAGAAGGTCTTCTGGAAAAGGCCTCATCGTGATTTCAATTTTCGATCCAGGTGTCTAGCGTGGGTGTTCTGCGAACTTCATGTCTGATTAATATAGGGGCTTTAATAAGTAGCTATACTATTTAGGGGGCTCCTTATTACAATTATACTATAATTTACAATGAGAGTATAATATACCCCAAAAATACTATGGGAAATTCTGAAGGCCCCTACATTAAACCTGTTGCTCTTATAGAGCTTTGGAGAAGCCTAGGATTCTTGCAATCGTGCTGTTGGTGCTGGTGACGCCGGCGACCTTCCTCGTTTGTTTGCGGTTGATGATGACTTTTCTGAGATCTTCCTTAAACTCTATATTAGAACCCTGAAAGTTCGGTAGACCATATATACGGAGTTTGCGGTTTCAGGCGTCAGAGAACCTAGCATCGGCTTGCCTCTAGAATCCGAAGTCCTAAGTCCCAGCGTCCATCCGCAGCAAGAGCTCCGTCACCGGTTCAGTACTTGGAGGTTCATGGGTAGTTATAAGTAGGGTTATAAGTCCCCTAATATGGGTTATAAGTATAGTTATCCTACTTATAACCCTATTTATAAGTACCATGAACCTCCAAGTACTCTCCTCGAAGCTGCCTGAGAGCAGGGCACGTTCGGGTCTGGCTGAGTTTAGGGTTTCGGGTAGCTCCGACCTGAAGAGCTCCTCTGTAAAAGCAGGGTTTAGGGTTTAGGGTTTAGGGCTTAGGGTTTAGGGTTTAGGGTTTAGGGCCAGGACAACAGGCCAAACAGAACAGCACTTTCTGGAGTGCTCTGCATCGAGCTACCCATATGTGGGGTAGTGTTGCGGATACCCTGACTGATCCCAGCATCAGCACACCCTATTGCATCCTCATTACCGACTTCCTTGTATCGAGCTGGATGAATGTCAGCGGGCAATCCAGCCTTGCACACCAGGGTCTTGATCTGGGCCACTGGCAAGGCCTCCACTTCGACTAATGCATGAACCTCACGGCTTCAGTTCTCCACTCTTAACCCGGAACCCGGTCAACCTCTGAACCTTCCCCCTAGCCCCAGAAACAAATTCAGTCCACTGAACAAACTTAAAAAGCCACCGCAAAAAGCAAACTTGTAACCACTTCTCTCAGATGGCCCGGTGCACTCATACTGGCACTTGCGCTGTCATGGTGTTCCCTGGCATCTAAAGGCCGAAACAGTTGAAACATGGGTTGACTACGTTCGAGACCGGCTTTCGCTGGGGCATGCGCCCACAGCTACATGAAGCATGATAGGTCTTGTTTGTGACAATACCTTCTTGACTGTTAGGTGCGACTTAATCGAAGCTTTCGTAGTCCACAGGTCTCGGGCATGGCTATTTGGATTCAGGGCTTTGGGCTTAGGCCGATCAGCTCATCTTGTTTGCTCTCGGCAAAGGCACTCAGGGTTTAGGATGTTGCAGGAATGTGATATGTATGCTGCTTCTCTGAGCAGCAAACTGAGGCATTTGATGCAGAAATGCCATGCGCCGACTGTACCGCTAGCGACGCCTGAGAGCTTGATCTCGGGCAATTTACATTATTATGTGAATTATGTGTATACAGTGGTTGTTAGGTTGCCAAGGTCCCTGGAAAAAGTGGCGAAAAGCTGTCGCGCTTCCAAATCGAAGGACTTTTCGTGCCCCTCAACCGATAGCCTGCGTTGCTATCAAGGGCCTCAGACGGGGCCTAAGCTACCATAGTATTTGCAGTAGAAGGGTTTTTTACTATAGAGGAGCTGGAGTAGCTTGCAAGATTGACCGAGTCTCGGATAACTCTACGAAGACATACCCCTCAAACCTTCTTCACGGCGCCTCAGTTGGGGAAGCACTCGGGTTCTTGTTTCGGGATTACCAAGCCTTAGGATCCCTGTCCTACATCCCGTGGTTCAGGGTTTAGGGCCTTAGGGTTTTGGGGTTTTTAGAGTCTAGAGCTCAGAGCGTCAAGGTTTGCGGGCTTACAGGAACCCATCTAGCGCCGATATCCGCTCGGACCCTGAAGTGTTGAGCTGATACTATAGGTGTTGGCACATCCGGCTCAGATCTTCTGCGAGTGCTTGAAAAAGAGGTCTTTTGTGTTCTTGTTGAAGGGATCCTTGCAGTAAGAGTCATCGTTTTAGCAATGATCACACCAAGAAGTACAGTCCTAGCATTCATGGTTCCAGATTCGCGTCCTCTAATTTCCCCATTCCTGTCTCTAACTCCTCGTGCGCCGCACTGCATCAAGTTAGATACGTACTGCAGGGCTGTCGTCAAGCCCGGAACTCTAACCTGGGAGGTGATTTTGTTGTTTAAAGAGTAGGACTCAGGGTCGGGATTAGGGCATAGGGTGTCAAGTTCAGTTTTTGTCTTTGGGCTTTAGATCATTCGGCCCCTATCCGCTCGGCGAAAGAAAGTCGGTGGAGGGGAGTAGACGACATCACATTCCAATGCGAGAAGCGAGGATTGAGCATCTCGTATCAGATCAGCTGCCCCACGCAAGGCCAGAAAGGCTGTCTGACCCACTGTAAAGCCGTCAATGGGAAATCGTCACAGTGGCAAGCAGTGAGTAGAGTGCGCGCACATACTGGTACGCAATAGATTAGTAGACACATGTAACTGTACATAAAGCAAGGTCCTTATTATAACTATATAGTATAATGGCTCCCAAAACCCTATTCAAATTGTTAAGGCCCCCTACATTCTGGCAACCGGTAAGAAGAGCTCATGAGCTCCTGTGTGAGCGAGAGAAATCGACTTGCAGAGGATCTTTTGGTCCAAGCGGTTGGAGCTCCATGTAATTTGTGCCTCCGGAGTCTATGGATGTTTGTAAAATGAGCTAATAAACCCTAAACCCTAAACCCTAATTAGGAGTCTATCGTGTTTTCGGACTTAGGGTTTGAGAGTTCGGGGCTTCAGAGTTTCAGGACCTTGGGTGTCGCATTCAGCGCTGTGTCACACACTACACATACTATAGAACCCTAAACAATTACCCATCCTTTTTCTTTTGGCGGGGGGAGGGGGTCCTCATATTATATGCAGAATTATAAAATACCCCAAAACCCCATTCTTATTATTAAGGCCCCTACGTTAGCCAGCAGACACGGTTGTATTGGAGGCCTTGAGGGCATCTGTCTTGTCCAAGACAAACAGGTGGGCCAGCTGAGTTACCGGCCACGGAGAAACGGGCGAGAGGGGAGAACACCACCGGGGAAGGGCGCTTCAACCAGCACCAGATTATGAGTCTTTGAGGTTTATAGGGCCGAGCTGTTGATTGAAGTCTTCGGATACCGGAATCGGCTCAACTTGCAGCAAGTGTATGCTGTGCTGAAGCTAAACAGTCTGGGCCTGTAGTCTTTCAGATGCCCAGCCGGGAGTTGAAGAAGGTCTCGCCTTTCGGGTTCAGGGTTTAGGGTCCAGGGGTTTGAAAGGTTTGGGGCTTAGCCAGTGGCTGTGAATGAACGGCAGACCTATTCACCAATGGAGCTGGGTGACCTGTGCATGTGTAGGGTTGAGACCCAGTGTAGGGACTTGAAACCCTAAATTTCATGTGGGTAGTTCTCTAAATTAGGGTTCCTTTGTAAAAATTTTACGTCCCCCAAATAATTAGTGCGGCACCCTTATAGAAACAGTATGATACACCCTGGCGGTATAGAAAGGACCCCAAAAGGGGCCCTAATTTAGAGAACGATCCATGTCGTAGGCCCCCAAACCCGGAGCCGCCTCCGGTGCTGCAAGAAGCTTCCCTTCTACCTCAATCTTCTTCGAAGCCCTCTTTTTTCGGGAGGCAGACGAGACATCGTAGCGAAATGCAGACAGGAGTATTTTGGGGCTGCCGAGAGCATTCTCCCACCCAGCTGTTGCGGGATGCCCCTTCAAAGCTTCAGGCTTAAGATTTCGTTCGGCAAGCTCCTCTTTTGGTGGGGATTCCGAAATCTTCGGACAAGTGGAAACTTTCCTCCAAGGAGCTCATTCTGAAGACTTTGGCCCCTGAAGCCCAAAAGCCCGAAGCACTTTTCGTACGGCTCCAGGGCATAACTCTCATAAACCCTAAATTACCCAAAACCCTAAATCATAAACTTCATAAACCTGAATCTAAAGAAGCAGACGTGCCAGCCGGTCTCTTTCGGAATCATCTTCAGCCTCCCGAATAACTTGGTGAGACTGCTTGCGACCGATCCGGAGATGAGCACTGCACCTACTTTAGAAGCCAACTGAATACTCATCATATTCCTCAGGGCTCCTTCAGATAAGTAGAGTGCAACATAGTACTCATGTACTTCAGAATCCTATTCTAACTAGCAAGAACCCCTATACTACGCTGTAGGCGTCTTGGTGCTAGGCTTGAACTTCAGTGGTGGGCATTAGAAGTCCGCCGACTCCAGAGATCCCCCAGCAGGTTCCGTTTGGGCCCCAGGTCCTGAAGCCAAGAGCATGAATCCAGAATCCTGATCCCTAGAGCACGGTTTAGGGTTTAGGGCTTTTAGGGTTTAGGTTTTTGTTTTAGGGTTTAGGGTTTATCCCAAACCCCTAAACCCCTAAACTCCCAACCCTAAACCCTGTAAGGTACCAGCCAGCAGCACTTTCTCCCACCTCAATCCGTTAGACCCAAAAGTTGGAGCGTGTATGTAAAACGCTACGACTGATGCACGGCGCTGTTTGGGGAATAAAGCTTTCAGTATCGGTGTTGTCATGTTTAGCCTTCATACCCGACATTTTGGATTTTAGCCTGGAAATCCGTGGGTCCTACACCTACTTGCGTGTGCCCAGAACCTGCGTGTCCTCAGGAAAATATGGTTCGTTCACGTTATCATTTAAGCCCAGGGTTTTTTGTTCGACAAAACGCCTGCATCATGGGTCTATAACCCTTAAACCCCTAAACGCCAAACCCTTAAACCCTTAAACCCTAAACCCTAAACCCTAAACTCTAAACTCTAAACCCTAAACCCAATACAAGGGGCTTATAGACAGGCTCGCCGGGTCGATAAAGCAGTGCCTGAGATCACGGGAATGGCCTTGGGGCCTGTTAGGGAGTCGTCAGAAGGGGCTTCTTAGGTAGTATTATTCGGGGTACCCCCTAAAGGGTACCCCTTCTGAACCCTACTTTTGGCTCTCTTAAAAGGGACCTTATTTATCCCCAAGGGTCCCCCTAATCCTAGCTACTAGAACTTCTAAGGCATCCGAACACACCGAGAGCTCAAGCAGTTACCCTAAACCCTAAACCTGAGCCCTCGAACTGTTACCTTGAGGCCGAAGAAGTAGTTCTCTGATCCCGTAGACCCGCCTGACTCTTGAGTGGTGGATTTGGGGAGCAGGGGGTCAGTTCATAGGAATATTTCCCAGCGAAACTGCGGCGTTAGGGGTGTAGGCTTTCGGTCTCCTTAGCAAATAGGGTTTAGGGTTCAGGGAATTCAGGGAATTTAGGAATCCTTTTAAACCCTAAACCCTAAACCCTCAACTTCAGCTTTGGTTTTTGGTTCATGTGTCCGAGAGCAGGCTTGTGGCGTACATCGCCCAGGCCACACAAGGACGAAATAAACTCTAAACCCTAAGCCCTAAACAAGGGTTTAGGATTTATAAGGCTTAGGGTTTATAAGGTTCAGAGTTTATAAGGTTTAGGGTTTATAAGGTTTAGGGTTTATAAGGTTTAGGGTTTATCAGGTTTAGGGTTTATAAGGTATGAGGTTTAGGGTTTAGGGTAAACGTTGACGCCTCCAATCTGGCTAAATCGCCAAGTCCTCTGAGATTTCCACATGCCTCCAAAGCCCGCGCCGAACTCCTGAACACCTGTCGTGCAACTCGATACTGTATGCCTAAACCCTAAAGCCCTTTATTAATCCCCCCGAAGCCCTGACACTTTAAAACCCAAGAGCCCTAAACCCTAAATCCAACTCCTCTCCTGCGAAGAAGCCCCTTTTTGTCTTTTTCCCTAACTCTGAAGACACCACCATAGCTGCGTCCTGCCAGAGTGCAGGACCTGCGGCTATCTTAAAGAGCTGGATGGCAGAATTTAGGTCGAAGGTTTTTTCTCTTATAGGGTTTAGGGTTTAGGGTTTAGGGTTTAGGGTTTAGGGTGGGGTTTAGGGTTAGGGTTGAGGCTTTAGGGCAAGCTCTAGCATGGAGGGCTGAAAGCTTAGTTCTTGAGGGCCTCGGAGTCGGATGGCTCAAGGCTTCCGGCCCGTCTTTCCCAGGTAAGCCCTAAACCCTAAACCCTAAACCCTAAACGGTTTAGGGTTTAGGGTTTAGGGTAACCATAGTGAAAAGGTGCGCTCGAAGCTTCCTAGAGTAGACGGTGTAGTTTTGGATTTGCAGCATTGGTGTACGGGTCCATGTAGCCAAATAGTATCTACTTTGGCCTTAATTGGAGTATCCCTATGTAAGTACTTCGGGGCCGGCCGAAGTATATATACTAGTTGGGCACATGGACCCTAAAAAAGCTTTTGGGGTCGGAAGCCCCAAACCAAACCTGGTAGCCCTCGGAAGCTCTGAAGCAGGAACCTGGGACTTCAGATTCCTTTGCAGGGATCGATGATGAATTCTATACTTCTGTAGGGTTGGCTTAGGGTACGTTCTAGAAGCGGTCCGTTCGGAGCGTGCAGTAGGCCCTTAGGCTACATTATCGAGTCCGGGTTTCAATTGCTTCAGGGTTTCGGGATCACGTCTGCTCGTCAGCTCCTGTACATCACATGCCCAAGAACAATTCAGCGGGCGCTGGCAGATGCCAAGAATATTCCCGGAGTAGTGCAAACCCAAACAACGCAAGAGGCAAGATGCAGAACAGCTTTTCTGAGCCTGAGATGGTTTTAGGGTTTAGGGGCGTTCAGCCCTAAGCCCCTAACCCTGCACACCAAACCCTGAACCCAACATTACACGGCAGACTTTCAGCGCCCGCTGCTTCGATAATCGCAATGGCTTGCTCCCTTCTCCACCTCAGGACATGCCGTTTGGAGGTGTACATAGTGGCTAAGTAGGCAACCTTAGATCAAGAGCTCATAGAGACCCTGAGCATCGACCTTAGAAAACCCTAAAGCTTAAACCCCAGCTGCAGCCCCGAGACCAACCGCCATCATCTCCCCAATTAAACACAAATCCAGATAAATCCATTAGCCCTAAACCCTAAACACTACAGGCCCTGAGCCCTAAACCCTACAGGCCTATTGTGAAGTAAGCCATAAAGGCGAATCAGATATCGCCCCTAGACCGTCTTCATCTCCACAATTTTCGGAGAAGGGCCCTAGCCGAAGCTCTGCGTGCGATACCTTCAGCTGGTCAGGCGGTCAAGCGCACGGAACCCAGGCACCCCCCAAGACCGAGACGGATTGATATTCTCCCGCCGTGTACTTAGCTTTGACGGTTTGTTTTTGTTTTTGTTGCTTCCTGAGAGTTTTCTGATTTTTTGGGGCTTTAGGTTCTTGGGACGTTAGTCAGGCGTTTAGGGCTGAAGGGATTTGGGGCGGCTTAGTTAGGGCTGTAGCGATGGCAGGTTTAGGGTTGCAGTGCTGAAGATGTTCGCCCTGCGCCCGGCGCCTTTAGCGGAGCCCGAATCTGATCTACAGCGCCACCAAGACTCACTCTGAAGCCCAACCACGGTTTAGGGTTTAGGGTTTAGGGCCAAGTCTAGCCGAAGCTTCATAGCGAAGCCTCGATGAGCCACATCTGACACAAGATAGAAGCCGGAGTGGTAATCAGTAAATGTCCTTAGTGTTCCTCGTCAACGTTAATCAAGTATATCCCCCCCTCCTTACCTCCAAAAACAACACAAAACAGACACATACACGCACTTGAATTGCTGTGGCTCCATATGATCGGTCGGAGCTTTGAGGTTTAGGCTTTCGAGGTTGAGGTGACAAGCTTTGCTTCATTGTTTTGATTGATAGTGAAGGACTCATGCGAATCCTGTGCTCTTCAGGTCTTTTTTGCTGCGGCTGTCGCTAGGGCCTAGTTCCTTGAAATCTCCGGGGTTTGAGGGCTCGGTCATGCTGGAGGTATCAGCCAGCATGGAATCTGCTGCAAGCCGGCCAAATTCCACTGCTGCCGCAGAGAACACAAAGCGCGGTCATGCTTGCACCACACCCCAAGGTGAACCGATGCCAGCATCACTGTCGCTGTCCGACAGAAGCGAGATCACAGCCCGACCTGGTCATTACTATCACTATGGTGATCATGATAAGTCAGTATTGCCACTAGAAGTCCATCCCAATCTTGGCGTTGACAATGTTCAGACTTGTAGGTGCCGGGAGATTTTGTTGGTATGGATTTCCCTCATGTTGCCAAAGCAGAGTCGAGTTGCCCCCTAGACAAGTTATCCCAACACTCTCGAACCCTGAACCCTATAAACCCTAAACCCTAAACCCAAACTCCTGAAACCCGAAGGCCTAGATGAACTTATCTACAGTTTTGGGCGGCTGAGGTCTCACATTGCAGATATGCACCGCATCAGTGCGATGGACACCTGAAGTCCGGACTATCGGTGAGCTGCACTCAACACCCATATTTATAAACTTTAGAGCCTACCCTAAGCCCCGAAACCCTAAACACAAAGTTATAAACTTGTTGCCAATCCAGAAACGGCTCCACAGTCGGACCAAAATCGTCTTGGGTTTCAGGTTGTAGGTAGGGAAGCTTCCCCTGCTTTTGGAAATATCCACGGAGGTAAGGTTGATCGGGCTTGGCCAGGTTGTTCTATGTTAGGGGTTTAGGGTTTAGGGTTCTTATATCGCAGTACATACTGCTCAAAGATCGAGTCCTTCGCAGCCAACGCTGAAGTGTTGACACCGGAAGCCTGAAACCCTCTGTTTCAGAAGAGCAGGGCCACCGAAGATCCGGATTTCACGCAGGTTCACCCCCGAAGAACACACAAAACCGCACGAGGCGTGAGCTGCACCAGGTCTGGAGGTCGAAATTACAGATCTCCGGTGCCTGCGTGCAGCAGGGATTGTCTAGTGTAGGAGCCTCGTTATGCAACCTCGTTATGCAACCTCGGGTCCTTTTGGGGCTTTTTTTATGGATCCTAAAATTTCGGGGTTGTGGGACCAGAGTTCCTTAATCAGGTTCCTACTTTAAGGTTAGTTGGGGCTTTGGTACACCTGTAGGGCTGTGAAGAGTTGCGCCGGGGTTTAGTTTAGCATCTTCGGGTTTAGGCCTGAGTTCGGGATCATGTGGTTGAGGGTTCAGTTTAGATTGGGTTTGGGCTGGGTGTGTTTAGGGCAAGTGTATCCCGTTGACCTTCATCACGTGTCTCTTGTTTCGGAAGCCCATTGCGCAAGGAAGGTGTCCCTGACACTCCAGTGACCACAATTCTTGTTGAGGTCTAGTTGTGGCAGAACCTCTTGCAATGTCTTTCGGTTCAGACAGAGCACTAAATGGCAACCTGTCCTTTCAAGCCTACAAAGCCAGGGTCATGAGCAAAAGATCTGTCGTCTCATCCAAGCCCTCCAACATGAATCGGTAGCCAGTTTGGGTGTTCAGTGCAGCTCAATCACCTCGGTGTATTGTGTCTCAAGCTATCCGTCAAAACATATAGGCATTCTGGACAAGTATATTAAGGGCTTTCTGACGCACGCCGTTTGGATCACAGCTGCCAGCATCTGTACAGTCGTGCAAGGGGCACGGTCTCTGCTAGGGCGTAAGCCGGAGCACAATCCAAAACCCGAAGCCAACGGAAAAATGCGAATCCCAAGACTCTAAGCTCTTGGAATCTTCCGAAACGCTAGGAAAGCCAACCAACATCCCAAAGTCCTAAACTCTTGAAATCTTCGAAACCCGCGACCGAAGCTTCGCGGAGACATAACCTACTAATTATGATGTATAGGGCTACAGGTAAACCTTACGAGCCCCGAACCTCATGAAATGTGGAGGCTTTCGGTTTCTGACGGAAATTGCACCTGTCGTCGGTGTTCCGGCTTCCTCCGTTGATTTACGCAAGGCAGCCTGCTATCAGAAACTGCGAATGCCGTGGAACAAACGCCTGAAGGTCGCAAGACAGAGCCCTGAAGAGTAATTATTAGTCTAGGTTATCGTTTAGGGATGCAAGCTACCCATAGGCCCTAGAGTAGTTCCTTTTTGGGGTTCATATTTAGAATCCTACAAGGTAATCCCCAAAAGCAACTGCTATGGGGCCTATGGGTAGTGGCCTGAATAGTTATTAGTCAGGTTATTTCTTGGCGTTTCGCTGCTGTATATGCATAGTGTAAGACAACATGCCCACGGTTTAGGGTTTAGGGTTTAGGGCGAAGCCAACTTGTTGCAACAGTATTGTAGTATTTTCTAAACATGTACATATTATCACGAACCTTCCTAAACCCTAAACCCTAAACCTTAGGCATGTACATATTATCACGAACCTTCCTAAACCCCAAACCCCAAACCCCAAACCCTAAACCCTAAACCCTAAACCCTAAAAACCCTAAACCCTAAACCCTAAACCCTTATGATGATTCTTAGTTCAGGCCACGGGATGAACATGGCAGGGCGAGCTAGCCAGGGCTTCGGGGTTGCCAATGTAGAGGTCTGAGTTTTGTTGAATGATTTCTCCGGCCTTTTGAAAAGGTTTAGGGTTTAGGGTTTAGGGTTTAGGGTTGATGGATAATTCTTGTTTAGGGTTTTAGGGTTTAGGAGTTTTTAGGGTTTTTTTGGGTGTCGTAGGGTTCCGGCTACAACATCGACCAGTGCAGACTCGGGATGCCTCGTTGGGGAATACTGCCATTGAAAGTCTTGGTTCCAACAGTTGGTCCCCGCAGCCCATCTTTAGGGTCCGAGACCAGAACACGAAGCTGGGTAGTTCTCCGAATTAGGTTCCGTTTTGGGACCGATCCCTTTTATACGAGTGCCGCACTATATTGGAGACCCCAAAACGGACCCTAATTTAGAGAATTACCCAGCTGCAGGAACAAGACCCGCCACCGTGAGTCTGGCAGTTCGAAACCGCGCCGCTCTAATCCCTACACTCGCAGACCGAGTCCCTCAAAATCGCCAAAAAACCGAGCTGCCATGACGGCGACTTCAATCATGTAGAGTTCGCCATAATTTGTAACGATGTCCCCTTATCTCTTCCCTCTTGTTCGCTCTCTCTCGCTCTCTCTCCCCTCTCTCTCTCTCTCTTTCTCTCTCTCTCACTCTCTCTCTCTCTCTACCCCATATATATATATATATAGAGCCACACAGAACCGGATGTGCTATGTAGACCACAGTTTATGCCGGAAAGCATTCTTACGATTCCGCCCCTACACCCTGAACCCGACGTACTTACCATCGAACCCTCACAGAACCCTCAGAGGACCTCCATTCTAAAGCCCTAAACCCTAAACAGTTCAGGCTCGTAGAGTACCATCTGAGGTCCGCAACTGGACGACGCCGGGATCTGCACCGGTGGTGAGGTACCATTGTGGGGCTCTGGGGATGCTTGTGCATCTCAAAGCAAACTCGAATGTTTATTGGGGTCTATAGGGTTTAGGGTTATTTAGGGGGCTCAAAGCCCCCTGTAATGTTTATTAGGGTCTATAGGGTTTAGGGTTATTTAGGGGCTCAAAGCTCCCTCTAATGTGTATTGGGGTCTATAGGGCTTAGGGTAATTTGGGGGTTCAGGGTTTAGCATTGTAAATCGTAAATATGATTTAGGTCTTCGCCGGGGGACTTCAATTACTAAGTTCCTGAATAGTAATGCTTTGCCCGTTTTCTTTTTGGGGTGCCCGTAGTGAGACCAAATAATTAGTATAGGGAAAAAGGCACCCTCATTATTAAGGGGCCAGTCAGGAACCTAGGTTAGGTCAGGCTCACAGAGTGTCAATGCCCTAAGGGGTGACTCGGCACTGGAATCCTTCTGACTAAACCCTAAAAAGCCCCCTAAAACACACGAAACCCTAAACCCCAAAAACAAAAAGCAGCACCAAACCTGCAAACCCAAGGCCCCTTCGTTCAAGAAGGAGCTTCAAAAACCTGAGCCCGCAAACCTTCAAACCCTCAATCTACAAAGTCTAGACCCTCAAACCCTAAACCCTCCTACCCTGAGCTCTCAAACTCGAAACATCTCGAAACCCTCCATCCGGAAGCCCTGTGCTGTCTTGCGCAGGTCCTGGTTCCAGGACTGCTCCCACGGAACTCGAGAACCTTCGGGCTGATATTTTTGGCTTCTGGAGTTTGGGGTTTAGGGTTTAGGGTTTAGGGTTTAGGGGGGCCCTTGGGGTGTAACCCTAAACCCTAAAAACTCTAAACTCTAAACCCTCAGGGTTTCTGAGGTTTTACCAGTGTTTGGGCTGCGCAAAGACTTTAGGCTCTCCTGCCTTCCTCTCTGAGGGTCGTTTCCAAAGCTCGCTTGAGCTTTGAGGGTTTAGGGTTTAGGGTTTAGGGTTTAGGGTTTAGGGTTTCGTTGGAANNGGCAGGACGGGCAGGGCTGGACGTGCGATGAGCTTTGAGACAGTCATCGAGTCAGTAGCGTGAATCTTTCCTCAAGCCGACGGCTCATAGGACATTCGATCATGTGTGTCCGGCTCGGGTTTACCCGAGTTCGCTGCTGATTCAAGGCCTAAACCCTGAACCCGCCTTCCTGGGCAGCCTGGGCACGCTAAGCCCGAAAAAAGGGCTTCCTTCCCTGCCATAACCAAGTGCACACCTCCTCAAGCCCGACGTATAGATCCTGATGTCCTACGTAAACTGCTACAAGCACTCTGTTTCTACGGAGATGCATCACCCTAAGCCGCAAACCCTTGAGACTTTAGACCTTGTAAAGCCTTCAGGTGGGAGTGACATGGCCAGAAGCTTAATTAACATCCTATGATCCTAACTAAACTCAACTTACCTAAGCATCAAGCTCGTGGCTTTGTTCATGCTTGATTTCTCTAGGGCCTCACCCCCAAACCTTATAAGCCCTATATATAAACCCTAAACCCTAAACCTCCAAGAGAGAGGGCCTTCTGCGAACCGGCTTCGTCGACACTTTCGCAGAGCTTTATCCCCAAGCTCAAGAGCGCTTCACCTGCCGCTGGGCCGGAATTTGGCACTCTGGGTCTACGGATTTTTGGGCCTGACTCCTGTTATTCTTTTGGCGATTCTGTTGCTGATGGTCCAAAATTCTTGAGTTTACCCTGCTGGTTGAGTCGCAACTGTATAGCTCTTTGGTGTATTAGGCCTCAGGGTGAGAGAGAGCATCAAACAGCTCTCCCTGACTTGGGCTGATAATGACTCCGGCATATCGTCCCTGGGCTTCTGTGCGGCTTGATCCCCAACACCCTGCACATTGAGGCTGGGACCAATACCGGAACAAGCGCCACGAGAATGAGGGGGCCCGGATCGACTACATTCTCGTGGCCGGGATCTTGGTGGCTGCAGATTCGGGGAGTTTAGGATTCAAACTTGAGGGTTTAGAGTGCATTATGAAGCTTTCGGGCTTGTTGGGGACTGTTAAGGTGTGAGCTTGACGGTTACTATCTAGGATTTAGGAATTTGGGATGTGCGGTTTAGTGTACGGTTTCCCTAAGAGGGCTGTCTTTCTCCAGCTATGTCGGGCTAAGACGCACAACGAAGAGCCTTTGAGTCATCAAAAGGGGGGCCTTAATCATTAGAATAGGGCTTGGGGGGTATATTATACTATAGTTATCATTATGGAACCCCCAAAACCCTATTCTAATTATTAAGGCCCCCAAGCCCTAAACCCTTTAGTAGCCCTTATAGAACCCTTTAAGGAACCCTTTACAGGAGCCCCAAAAGCCTATTCTAATCATTAAGGCCCCTACTACCATAAACACTAAACCCTAAACCCTAAACCCTAAACCCTAAATGTACACTACGGACCTCCAAACCATCATCCTCGGCACCCGAAGAGTAGTTCCCCAAATTCGGATCCCGTCTCGGGTCCCCTAAATAGCATGGCACCCTTATAAAAAAGAGCCGTATAGGGGACCCTGGGTTTAGAGAGCTACCCATAAGGGGGGTTTAGGTTTCGGGTTTAGGGTTTAGGGTGGATTTAGGGTTTAGGGTTTAGGGTTTAGGCTGCGTCTGGTCTTTGACTGAGTCAGGACAGACCATTCTTCGAGAAGCATGCTGTGGCGGGGGCAGGCGCAGATCCGCTTCGGGAGGGGTTTTGGAGTTTTCTGTTGTTGTGACGGGGGTTCTTGTAAATAGTATTGCATTTTACTTATATTTTCGGATAGCAGATGAGGGTGCTTTACTATTTTCTGACACTTTCAAAGCAGTGCCAGTAGGTACCCCGTATCCTTTGGCGGTGCCCTCCGTACGTAAACAGATAGGCGTCCCACGGTTTACCAGGCAAGAAAAGGAGGTGGGGGCGCGCATGCGATGGTTTAGGAATCTTGGGTTTAGGTTTAGAGTTCTACAGGTCATATGCTCAGGGCCCTATCAACGGGTGTGGTGGAGGAACTTTATTTAAGTTTGAGCTCATGTGCGCTACGGAAGGAAACTCGTTTGATTCTTGCTAATTGTGTTTTGAACCTCATTTTCTGGAGTTGTGCCCGGACTGCATCCACTTCGACAGGACGATCCGACGACCCATCCTGGTCCTCCTCACTTTTCCCGCAAGGACCCAGGTCCTCACACGCTGAGTACCTGGCCCCTGAAGTTATCATATTGGCGACCCAGGCAACAGTCAAAATCACGGTTTAGGGTTTAGGGTTTAGGGTTGAGAATGAAGGTTTTTTGATTTACGGTGCCTTCCAGCTTGAGCCCCGACGAAAAAGCCGATAAAGTGAACGGATTCCATCACGAACCCTCGGGCAAAACCCCAAGCACTAAAGAAGTGCCACAAAGTGCACGGAAACTCACATCCTGCATGAAACCCTAAACCCTGAGCCCCACAGGTCTGGACTGCCGTGGGATCAAGGACCCCAACTCCACGATGGCAGCGCACGCTGCGGCCACGTCGGGAATCTCGGGAAGTTCAACTGTTGGCTTGTTAGATTTCTTTCGGGGGCTTCGGTGGTGAGCGTTTTGCAGGGTGTCTAGGGGGTTTTCAGTTTGGATTCGGTTCATGATTTGGTGGGTTTGCAACAACCTAAACAGCAACCCCTGCAGCTCTGAACCTTGAACCCTGAGAGCCCCCAACACGAAACCCAACACCACTCGACTCCCCAAACCCTAAAACCGAGGTCCTAGAATCCTAGAACTTGAACCCAAGACCGCCGTACCCAAAACGTTTGCCTTCGAAGCACCTCACACCTAGGCACTACATCTCCAAGACCTTCTCAAACAAAAACACGCCAAGCGCAAAAACCGCCAAACCCCAAGTCGAAGGACACCCCACCCCCCCTCCCCCCCCCCAAAAAAAAGAACAAAACAAATAAAACCTTCAAAACAAGAGCCAAAGCCCTGCAAAGGCTGGGAGGAATCCTCCAGCCTGCTCCCTTCGAGGGGGGCGGCATGCCTGGAGCTCTGGTGGTCAGGCTTAGGGTCTGGAGTCGCAGGTGGAAATCAGAAAGTTAGAATTAGAGCACTGTCCTGTTTTTGCTTCATCACAATTGTCTTTCCCTTGCAGAAATATATGATTACTTGCGAGCAAGTCGCAAGAAGCAAAGCATCCTGAATGAGCTGCAGAAGAAGATGGAACAGGAGACGAGCAAAGAATAGTGCTGAATCCGCACGTGTGTGAATGAGCACTTCCCAGTCCGCTCTTTTGATAAGGAAAAGCTGAACTCAACCGATTCTTAATTCAAAGATATGGATATAGAGAGTCGACCCAGGTCTTAGCCTTTACACAAATCATGAGCCATCGTTGACTCGTTGTGGCATTTTCTGCCGGTATAGCGTCACAGCGTTCCCTATATAGAGACTTAACTCTGCAACTAGTTGATCACCGCTGCCACGGGCAAGGTGGGTCGTGCTTCCTCCAGGTTATAGGGAAATGCACCCATGAATCTTTTGAGTGTGCGCGGAATCCAGTCAGCCGCAGCTGTCAGCTCAAGTAGGCGGCCCATGAGGAGAGGGAGCCACGAAGGCAATTGCCCAACCGATCCGCGCAAGATCTGTTGCAGCTCCTTTTGCGTATCAGCTACACGCGACATGCCGGCCTTGAAGGCCACTGCGAGTCTGCAGATCTTATCAATTAGAACCGTCACCAAAGCAATCTACACTGGAGCGCGCGGAGTTTTGTTGGGAGCCATGAACGCTCCACGACTGGGTGGCAGTGGGTCGAAACCCAAGGGTGACGAGGCAGCTGGGATCGTGCAGCGCAGCAGACACAACAAATGCTACAGCTACTGCTGCACAAAGTGTCATCGGCAAGGAAGGACGGCAGAATGTATGTTACGCGGTAACATGCTTATCAGGCTTCAATGCAACCGCACATTGCATGGCATCCTACGCTGCCATGACCAGGTGGACAGCAGGTTCGATCCCGAGCAGCTCGAGAAGGTTGGGCTAACACAAATTTGACCAAAAGTGCACCCGAAGAGAGGCCTGAACTCTTTCAAGTTTGGCTTACGGCGTATGACAGATGATAAAGTTTCTGATAAAGACTCCAGAGATATAGAGGCTTGAAGACACCAAACATCCAATCCAAATCCCCTACGAGCCCCTTGAGGCCTTCCACCCTACACCAGTTCTACTCTTTCTGCTTTTTTTTGTTGTCCTGCTATGTTATCTTCATTATGTTCATCGTTACTATCCTTATTATAAACCCTAAACCCTAAACCCTAAATTATACGATGAAGAAACTCCATAAGCTGCCAGGGAGCTGCTGCTCTGAAGGAGATCGATGGCTCGAGGACAGGGCTCTAAATGACAGAAGGCTTCTCTGGGGTTTCAGGGGTTTAGGTGTTTTAGGGGTTTTAGGGATTTAGGGGTTTAGGGGTTTTAGGGGTTTTGGGGGTGTTAGGGGTATAGGGTTTAGGGTTTGGGGTTCAGGGGTTTAGGGATTTAGGGATTTAGGGGTTTAGGGTTCACGATTTCTGAAGGCTTCGGGCTCAGGATGTACGAATTCATAGGCTACGCATGTTCAGTACTATAAGTACCTATAAGTCCAACCTAAAACCTGCGAGTTCTTGAATCATGTTTATTCAGGCCAAACGGGTTACTGTGTTTTAAGGAGTTGTAATTTAGGGGCCTTGGGCCTTGGTAGGCTGTTCAGGGTTTAGGGGTTAGGGTTTGAGGTTTAGGGTTCAGGGTTTAGGGTTTGGTTGAGGTTTGAGTGTTCAGAGGTCCAGAGCTGTTGGGCATAGGCTTGTCGGATGAGGCTCTGCGAGGTTTTGGGGGGCCAAGCCCGAGGCTCACATTGAGTCCCTATTACCGTGTGGATTTCGGGTTCGGGCAATTCGGTTTTTGAGAGACTTCTGCTTAGGATTTTGAACCAGGAGTGTAGACAATGATGTAGGAGATAGATTGGAACAGGGTTTCAAATGTTGTGTTCGTTTAGCATGTTGAGCTCTGAAAATTGTTTGATCTTTTTATTCCAGGCGAAATGTCGACTCTTCGTTATTCCTTCCGTTCAGCTCCGCGTGGCCTGCTTCGAATCTTGCAGAGTTTAGGGGTTTTGCAAAACGGATTGTTACCAGTGTGCCAGGAGCCGATACATAGAAGATTTCTTGGTGGAGAAACCCAGGCCAGAGTGAACCTCAAACCCTTAACCCTCGCCCAAACGCCTAAACGACCCTGCCCTTGTGAGGAATTCCAAGCTGGCTTTCGAAGTTGCGACGATGCAAGACACTCGCCGCGAGCGTTTCCGTTTGGATTCCAGGGTGTAGTGCTGCGAGCTGCAGCCCAAAACCCCAAAGCCTAGTCCTCGGCCCACCGAAAACCCTAAAACCCTAAAGCCCCAAAACCCCGAAAAACCAAAACCCGAAACTCGTGCCCCTAAGCCCTAAACCCGAAACCCCAAAACCCTATACTATTCTGGGAGGATTTCTTATAGTCATTTTAGTATCAACACTATACCCCCCCAGAACCCCTCTTTAACGCTGCAGCCCAGGAGCGGACGCAGCAAAGGGCGGCTTTGCTCGAAATGGAGAAGCAGCGCACGGCCCGATCGCAGCTAGAGGCGAGCATCCGCAAGTGCCGAACTTGCAGAGTGTAGGGTTTAGGGTTTAGGGTTTAATGCGCACCCGAACTTGCAGAGTGTAGGGTGTAGGGTTTAGGGTTTGGTTTTTGGGAGTAGTTAGGGTTTAGGGTTTGGTTTTTGGGGTTTAGGGTTTAGGGTTTGGTTTTTGGAGTTTAGGGTTTAGGGCTTTGGTTTAGGGTTTGGCTTTTGGGGTTTAGGGTTTAGGGTTTGGTTTTGGGGGTTTAGGGGTTAGGGTCTCGGGTTTGGGGTATTGATGGGGCTTTGGGAGCCCAGGATATTCCCAGGGTTGTTGATAGGGCATTGGGAGCCCAGGATATTCCTAAACTCAATTAAGAAGATAGCCCGTAAATGGTTAAAGGTTTCAGATTGTCACGGCTCAACTTCAGAGCTATGGCGATTTAGAGGGCTACAGACTTGAGGGTATCCCTTTCGGGATTTAGGGCTTCAGTGGTTCGGCTTAGGCCCTAAACCCTCAGCCCGAAATTGAAGCCAGCCCAAAACAGAAGCCGGAGAGGAAAAATCCGCAGCCTGCCTCCAGGAGCAGACTCTCGCCGCCCAGGCGGAGGAGTCCCGGAGGACTCCCCGGTAGGACTTCGGAGGTTTAGCAGTTTCGTTTAGGTCTTACGCTTAGGTTTTATGTTTTAGGGTTTAGGCTTTAGGTTTTAGGGTCTAGGTTTAGAAGGCTTTAGGTTTTGGGGTTCAGGTTTCGGGTTTGGGCAAATTGGAAGATGTTGCCTTGCCTTTTTTGGGGCTTTCAGGTTCGGGGCTTCAGGGCTGGGGTAGAGGCTTCGGCCGGGTTTGGGTTGCCTTGAATGAATCAGCCGCACCCCAAACAAGTCGAGGCCCCCAACATCCGAAGACACTGCTGACATGCACCCGGAAAAGCTGAACCAAAAAGTACCACCCATGAAGTCCCCAACTCCAGGACGATCAAACCCCGAAACCCCTAATCCCAAAACCTAAACCCAAAGCAACGCAGCCCTAAACCCAATAATCCAGGAAATAATGAACTCCAGCACGATCAAACCCAAAACCCTGAAGCCCGAAACCCAAAAATCCCTAATCCCAAACCCCTAAACCCCTAAACCCTAAACCCTAAACCCCTAAACCCTAAACACCTAAACCCTATAGACCCCTATATAAACCCTAATGAACTGCCAGGACGATGAGCCACCACGCGGATCAGGAGCGGCTCACAGCACAGCACAAGGCCGAAGTGGAAAGCTCCCTCCAAGGCCGGGTCAGGGGTTTAGGGGTTTAGGGGTTTAGGGTTTAGGGTTTAGGGTTTAGGGGTTTCTGGGTTTAGGGGGTTTAGGGTTTAGGGGTTTCTGGGTTTAGGGTTTAGGGTTTAGGGGTTTCTGGGTTTAGGGTTTAGGGGGTTTAGGGGGTTTAGGGTGTAGGGGTAAGGATGGGAGATCTTTTGTAGAGTTTGGGGGTTTCTGGGTTTAGGGTTTAGGGTTTAGGGGGTTTAGGGTTTAGGGGTTAGGATGGGAGATCTTTTGTAGAGTTTAGGGGTTTAGGGGTTTGGGGTTTAGGGTCTAGGGGTTAGGGGTGTAGGGGTTAGGATGGAGATCTTTTGTAGAGTTTAGGGGTTTAGGGGTTTAGGGGTTTAGGGTTCAGGGTTTAGGGGTGTAGGGGTTAGGATGGAGATCTTTTGTAGAGTTTAGGGGTTTCGGGGTACGGGGGCTAGGGGTTTACAGGGGTTAGGGGTTTAGGGGTTAGGGGTTCGGATGGAGAACTTTTGTGAAGGTCGAATTGGCGTTTAGGGGTTTAGGATTTAGGGGATGTAGGATTTAAGGAGTTTTGGATTGGATTTAGGGTGCAGGGCCTTCCGGCTTCAGGGCAGTGAGATTCTGGGGCTTTGGCCCTTTTGTGGTTTAGGTATCTTTGAGTTTGGAGCTTAGGGCTTGAAGGGTTCAGGGGTTTAAGTCCTCTGAGTCCCCTAAGCCCTGAAGTCTTCAGAATTTATGGGTCTCATCTGCGTAGGCCTCGCTTACACGAGCTGCTCCTGCAGGCAGAAAGCTGGAGCTGCAGAAGGCACCCTGGCTGGCAACTTTGCTTGCTCTCCCTCTCCCTCTTACTCTCTCGCTCTCTCTGTCTGTCTGT
>CAJNDV010034110.1:16238-31538 GCA_905221635.1 Symbiodinium sp. CCMP2456
TAGGGGTTTAGGGGTTTAGAGGTTGAGGCTTTAGGGTTTAGGGGTTTTCGGGTCCTGACACTCAACCCTGAGAACCTCTCTGACTTTATGAAATGATACCAAACCGTTATAGGAGGGTACCCGAATCCCTAAACCCTAAGTCCTACACCCTAAACACCTAAACCTTAAACCCTAAACCACTAAACCATAAATCCTAGACGACTTCAAGCCCTGGGGGCCCTGGCAGTTGTGGTGTGATCCAACCAAAGCCTGAAACTCAACAAACTGAACCTGATACTCAGATCCTAAATAAAGACCCCACCCTGAACCAAAAGGGTAACCTAGTAAACCTAGTCCCTAGAACCAAAGTCTGAAAGCCCAATGACCCGCAAACCCTCGTCCAAAGCATCTCTCCAAATGCCCTTGGCCTTCGGCGACGAGCACGGGCGCGATCCTTAGGTTCAGGGTTTAGGGTTTAGGCTTAGACTGCACGACGATGTTCAGTTAATTGTTAGAGGGTCCGTGATCCCTAAAATCGCTTTCCTTTACAGGGTTGCTTTAAGAGCTCTATGGTTGGTGACACCTCAAGAATTCGAGGCTTTAGGGCTTTATATAGGGGTTAAGCTTACTAAATTTAAATTTAGGGATACCTGATGCGGAGGTCCTGATGGTATAAGGCTCCTGCTAGTTAGGGTTCTGTATTATTGGGGTCTGCTATTCCGGCAACTCCTAGCCAGAGTTTCTGCAGGATTCGGGCTTCAGGATGCAGCGTTTAGGCTTTAGGGCCCTTTAGGGCTTTAGGATTTCGGGCTGCAGGCCTCGCGGGCACGGTTTCAAGGGCAAGAGCCGAGATGATCTGCGATCACGTTGGTAAGTAGTACAGAGACCACAGAAAGGATGTTCTACTGTAAACCTACCCTAAACCCTGAGCCCTGGACCCCCTAAACGCTGAACTCCTAAGACCCTAAGACCCTTAACCCTGAACCCCTAAACCTAACACGCCAAACCCTCAAGATGCTACCTCCGAATCTAGCACTCTCAAGTGTGTAGTCAGGAAAGATACAACGGCTGAGTTTAGCAAAGTCTCCGTAAACGGTTTTGGATTTCGGGTGTTAGGGTTTTGCATTTACATACGGATTGTGGCAATTTGCTCGCAAAGCTTCGCGATCCGTCACAAAGTTTTGTTGACAATGATCACATCGACTATTCATATCACCGCTCGGGAGCATCCCTATATGGGAAGCTTTGGTCCGTGACACCGTGCCAACAGGATGAGCGGCATAGGTAAGTAGAGGTTGCAGTGGCTAGAAGTTAGGTGCTTGTCAACTTTGACCCTAAGCCCCTGAAAGTTTAACCCCCTTAAACCCTAAACCCTTAATGACATCCTAAACAAAACAATCTATACGACTAAACCCTAAACCCGGAAGTAAACATCAAAACCCTAAATCCTAAACCCTTAATTCAAGCCTACTTACAGGCGCCGTACCGACGTTTTTGCTCTTTCTCAGAGCTCCTTCCGCCTTCTTATATACGAGGGCTTAAAGGGCTTAGGGTTTTGAGGTTTAGCTTTTTAGGGTTCCCTAAACCCTGGACCCTAAAAAAAGCCGAACTCAGATCCTCAAGCTCGAAACCGCCAGCAACAATGGGGTGCGAGCCGAGAGGCTTGTACAAAGCGTCGGCATAGAGGCGGCAAACTGAGAACAGTGGCGGTTTCTGGCCTCGGGTGGCACTTTTGCTGAGTACGGTTGGCGATGGTCATCTTCAGCACCTAGAGCGAAGTACAACACAGGCAACATGAATGGAGAGAGTGTCACCACTCTTGGCTCTTGGTGATGGTGTTGATGCGATCGTTATGCATGCTCTTGCTGCCGAAACGAAACTATCGTGGCTGACGCTGGCGGCCATGATGACGACGAAGACGACGATGACGATGATGGTCTTGGTGATGGTGGCGGTAATAATGCGTATGACCATGAGGACGGTCGTGTTGACAACGGGCTGTTGCTGCTAATGCCAGTAACGGCGACATGAAGATACATCTGGTCAAAACCAAGATGATTTTGATGAATGGGTCTGGATGTTGTTGTTGCCACATTCATGTTTTGTTCTTGCTGGGTTTCAACAGCATGTGTGTGATGGTGTGGCGCCGATGTCGGTGAGAGGGTGCATTATGGTGGCATTAGTCCCGCAGTTGCTGTTGCTGCTTTTGCCTGAACACAACTTGCTGCAGCAAAAGTCCGGTCCAACGCGTTGCATTGCTTTGCAACGCAACATCACACTTACTTCCCCAATAAGCCAAGGAAATACAAGGTTAAACTTTCAGATTGCCCCTAATTTATAAGAACCCAGGAAGTTTAAAGGTTGGATATTGGGGAACTAAGCCCTGAGGTCTCCAAACCCATGCCGAAGTCCTAAACCCCTGCAGCCCTTGCAGTCACAAACTCCTAAGCTCTAAACCCCGAAACCCACCAAAAAAAACGAATTCCCTAAATCCCTAATCCCCATCCCCGAAACCCTAAACCCTAAACCCTCAACCCCTAAACCCAAACCTTGAACCCTAAACCCTGAACCCCTAAAACCCCTAAAACCCCTAAATCCCCTAAACCAAAGATGCAAGAGAAAAATCTGCAAAATCTCGGCTGACCGGCTCTGGTCTCGCGAGAGCCGGCACGAGCAGCGCCCCCCTTTGAGAGTGGACAGCGCCGTCTCAAAGGCCGGACTCCAGATGCTGAAGACCTTCGTTAGGGTTTAGGGTTGAGGGTGTAGGGTTTTAGGGTTTAGGGTTGAGGGTTTAGGGTTTGAGGGTTTAGGCTTTAGGGTTGAGGGTTTACATTGGGTTTAGGGTTTTAGGGTTTTGCGGTTTTCGGTTTAGGGTTTTGGGGTTTGGGACTCCAGATGCTGAAGACCTTCGTTAGGGTTTACCTTGACCTACCAAAACCTACTTTTTTTGTAGGGTCCCTATAAATTCCATACCAGGGCTTATAGTAAGAACCTACAAAAAAAAGTTTTGGTAGGTGAAGGTAGGGTTGGGGGTGTAGGGTTCAGGGTTTTGGGTTTCGGGCTTTGGGGTTTGGGGTTTGGGGACTCCAGATGCTGAGCACCTGAGGCCCCCCTATAGGGCTTCTATTTCAATCGCATCGTATTATGCCTGAAGCTTGTACAAAGGCTTCTATGCGGAAGGGTTACTTGAGGGGTTGCTAGAAAGATTTCTATTTCTATAAGGACTTCTGTATGTGTTGCTACAACGCCATGAAGTCTGGCATGAGGGCTGCTGTGTGGGTTCAGTTTTTGCAGCTCGAAGTGAGGGGTATAACGTAAACCTTTTAACCTACCAAAACCTACGTTTTTGTAGGTTCATATTGTAAACCCTACTACAGGGACAATACAAAAAAGTAGGTTTTGGTAGGTTGATTAAGGAAAATACAAAAACTCACAACACTAACGACCCGATAGTTCGCAGGAGCCCATCGTCAGAACCCTTCAGAGAGAGGACGTCTAACTGCCCAACTCTGCCCAAGGACTGCCTTGGGACTCTCTTGGCCGCTAGTCATGCGAACCGCGGTGGCTTGGGTTTAGGGCTTAGGGTTTTTATGGCACAGGCTTGAGAAATCAGCATATGACTCACCTTGGATCATTGAATCATCTTTTTCTTCCAGCCCAGGCTGCAATAACCTCCGTCTTGTGGGTGGCCCAAATCGTTTACCGCACTACCCTACGCACTAAACCCCTGAATCCTAGAGGTCCTAGATTTATCCTGGGCTTCCCACCACCAAAACTTCTGAGAGTTCCAGAAAAGGACTGGTCCGGTTTTCTGTGGCCTCAGCTCAACTCAGGTCAACTCAGGGCGGTTCGGGGCTCAGGGTTCTAGGGCTTAGGGGTCCTTGTTCTAGGGTCTAGGGTTTAGGGATCAAGGTTCTAGACTTTAGTGTTCAAAGTCTGCTTTACGTTCGCATGTTTTGCTGTTTAGGGTTTCGATTCATGAGCGGTTGGTGCAACAAGTGTCTAACTCCTTCCAGTGCCACGGCAGCATTTTCTTGAGCCTTACACCATCAAACACGAGATTTTACTTTGATGCCTCAAATTTCAACCTATGCTCAAGAACCTAAACCCTAAACCCTAACCAAAAGCCACTGTCTCGACGACTGCGGCAACGACGACCTGCTGTTGATGCCAATACGGCCCTATGCTTGTTACTACTCTCATTGACATGATTTGCATACTTTCACTGCTAATCCTGTCATTCGGGTGGCATGTCTGTCGTAGCTGTCAGCTTCGTCACAAGACTCGTGGCTGACCGTACACTGTTTTCGTCCCTGTTGTTGCTATTCCTATTGTCTCTGCTCCATCCCTTCTGCTTGTAGCTTGTGTCTCAAGTTTGTTGATCACTTGCTCCACAGCATCAGTGCGGATGGATTCCCGTTGAAATACGCGTCGTCGTCCCCTTTCCACGGTCGTTGACCTCATGGTTATGCTGCCGCCAGGCGACGATAGCGATGAAGTCCTCCAGCGGAGACGGTTTTCAAGGAGCGTGCAGGGCTTTGTGTCATTGCGGCTTCAACCGGCTGGGACAGCTTCTTAGCCTCTCACATACGCTGAAAAACTGGCGAATCAGCATCAGCCATCACGTGTAGGATCCCTAGAAGCCGATCCAGGCGCTTCCTGGCTTGCTCGCAGAAAACCCCTCAACATCGTCTGCTTGTGGCGTTCGTTGGCTCGTGAAGTTTGCAGCGCTATCGGACTCACAAGGCATATGCATATATATATATATATATATAGAGTTATATAGTTATCTATTTGTTTACTTACTTATTTGTTTATTTGTTTATACTATATATATATATATATACATATGTATGTATGTATGTATGTATATATATATATATAGATAGACAGATATACACACATACATGTGTACGTATGAAAGCTTACCCCTGCGGCCCTTGGCCTCATATTCCTGCTGCAGCTTCCACAACGGCGCCTTGGACTGCGGGGAGCGGTGAGATGAGGCTTCGACGTATCGTCACGACATAGACTCAGCAGGCTAGGGTTTAGGGTTTAGGGTTTAGGGTTTAGGGTTTAGGGTTTAGGGTTTAGAGTTTAGGGTTTAGGGTTTCGGGACTTGACTGGATGAACTATCTAGGGTCTATGTATATAGGGCTCTATAGGGCTTTATAGGGCTTCGGGGTTTAGGGCCGAGAGAGTTTGGGGTTAAGGGTTTATGCCTCACGCTCTGAAAGTTTTCAGCCCGACGACGGCACAAGACTGGCGGCCCTTTACGATTGAAAGCCCCACTCAGCCTTGGAACACCTCCAAACCGAAGCTCCCAAGACAGTTGGGGGTTTCCGAAAATAGGGGACCCTATATAGTACCCTAAATAATAGGATCCTTATTTTAAGGACCCGAAAATGAGGCACCCTGATTTTCGGAAAGTCCCATTTCTCGGCCTCGCCCCAGGTGCCCGCCAAAAGGAGGCCAGCAAGGAGGCAGGCACGGGCCATGGGACCATTTTCGGGTGTTGAGGTCTCTGGCTCGGGGTTCAGAGTTTATAAGGTCTACCCATAGGCCCTAAAGTAGTTCCTTTTTGGGGTTCATACATAGAATCCTGTAAGGTAACCCCAAAAAGGAACTACTATGGAGCCTATGGGTAGTTTAGGGTTTAGGGATTAGGCTAGTTCGGCGTCGACTTTCATGGTTGCTGTATGTTGCTATGTTAGCACCGCGTCTTATAGGTCCGTGGGGGTATGGTGGGCTCTCAATGGTAGGTGCTCCTTTCGAAAACTCGACGACTGAGTGGTCCACCTTCCGGTTCCGTCTGATCTGAAACTGTCGCGTAATGTAGGGGCCTTAATAATTAGAATCGGGTTTGGCGGCCCATTATACTATAATTATACTAAGAAGCCCCCAAAATAGTATAGGTAATTATGTAGGCCACTATATTATCTTTAAAACTTTCCGGTTCAAGCAGTAAGCCTCAGATTCATTCACCCTAAGCTTCCCTCAATCCCTGGGTGGTGCGAGGTCTCAGACAGAAGACTAAACCTCTCTCAGATGTTTGCTGATCTTCCGAACGTTCGACCCGCACGATCCGTGGGTACCGCATCGCGAGGCGGAAGTTTAGGATTTAGGGTTCAAGGTTTAGGCAGAGGTGGGGTGAATGGCTGGTCTTCCTGAATGGCTTGGATGTAGATAGAGTAACAAAGGGGCCTTGATAATCAGAACAGGGTTTTGGAGTACACTATAATATATATGATTATAATCAAAGATGCAACATGGCTTGGACCAAATACGCGCAGGCAGAAGCGCCAAGTCTAGGATCAGGAACAAACCCCAACGCGGAGACCAAACTTGAGCACCGGGAATTGCACTATGAGAAGGAATCCTAGAGCATAGATTCCTGTTCAGGGTTCCCTATTGTGAGGTCCTTATGTAAGTTCTTAAACAAGTACCCTAAGCCCTAAACCCTGAAACCCTACAGCCCCGAACCCTATACTCCCCGAGGCCCTAAGGAAGGAGCCTTAATCATCAGAATAGGGTTTTGAGGTATACTATAATAGAAATATAACAAGGAACCCCCCAAAATAGCATTGGTAATATTTTGGGCCCCCCCATATTGAAAAACAGCCGAAGAAGCCAAGGTAAAGTCTGATTGGCGCTGAGCCCTGGCCCCAAACCCTAAATTACTAAACCCTAAACCCAAAAACCCTAAATCCTGAAAGCCTACGCCCAGTGACACAACATCCCCCAGGCGTGGGGTTGAATGTAGGGGCCTAAGGGATTACTGATACAACTTGGGGCTCCTACTTATAATTCGCCTCGGCCCCCGGCCGAAGCGGTCAGAGTGCCTTACTCCTTCCTTGCTTCATCTCCTCCTCTGCCTGCCTGCCTTGCTTCTGGCTGCGCCGCCGAACGCAATCTCCTCCCCTTCCCCTCATCCGCTCCGCCAACGGCGCCTTCAGCACCAGCAGTTCGTTGGCCCTCCTTGTTTGCGGCCGGGCCGAGGCGGACGACGCGAAGCGTTTAAACTATACTATAACGGGCACGGTTTAGGGTTTAGGGTTGTATAATTATACTATAATGGGCCCCAAAACCTTATTCTAATGATGAAAGGCCGCTTATAGTATAGTAGCCCTTATAGAACCCTTTAAGGAACCCTTCAAAGGATCCCCAAAGCCCTATTCCAATTATTAAGGTCCCTAGGCTTTTACGTTTGCGGAATCCTCGTGCCTGCAAAGCAACGAAGAAACACCTCCACTCGAACGAGCTTGCAAGGCAAAACCTGGTTTAGGGTTTAGGTTTTACTGACGAAATCCGCACACTAAGTCCGTACACCCGACTGCAAAGGCCGTCATTACATCCCGAAAACTAGCGACAACGCTGTGGCTGCCCACCTGCACTTGTCTTACCGCGAGCTGATCACGACAGGAGCTCCCAACAAAACTTCTGAGCTCTCAGTTGCAGCTGTCAGCAACCGAAGGCTTGGGTATCGTGCCAGGGTCAAGGGAGTCAGGTGGGAGGACTTCTGACACATGATGACGGCTTCGTGCTTACATCCTCGAAAAGGCACGGGTTCAAGAAGGATGGGGGGTTAGGGCCAGAGTCTTAGTTACATGGTCTAAGAACTAACATGAATTAAGAGCTTAAGGGCTTTAGATGACGCGATGAATTCTAATGCCTCTATTGGGTTTGGCACGGCAGCGTGGCATGATGTAGTCTGCTTCACCACTACAGGCAACCTGCTGTTACTTAGACTGGGCTCAACTCAATGAAGCTCGACAGTGACATTAGTACCTACAACAGGCTGTGCAGGCTTTAGTGTGTTTACAGCATTAGGGTGCGGGGCATTTGCGTGTGAAGCCGCTGGATTCTAAAATTCCGCACCTTTCGACATGACAGCCACCTCTGCTCGGTAGCAGCAGTCTCTTGGGCGGAGCTCGTGTTGTGACACGATGAAACTGCACCAGATTCCGATGCGGCAAGACTTATTTCTGCTACCCTGAGCCTCACAGCCTGACATCCTCAAAGTCCTGAACCCTAGACCCTAAACCCTAAACACCTAAACCCTAAACCCCTAAACCCCTAAACCCCTAAACCCTAAAAAATCCTGAACCCCTAGACCATCCTTCAAGCGAATCCGAATCCGGTTGCCTGCTTTCATGGGCGCGAGCCACAGCCTCGTGCAGCCTATGGCCATGGTGATCGGCTGCAAGGGACGCAAGTCTCTAATACAGGGTTGAGGGTTTAGGGTATAGGTTCTACGGTATAGGGTTTAGGGTATAGGTTTTAGGGTTTAGGGTATAGGGTTTAGGGTTTAGGGCTGCAAGAGGACGCAAGTCTCAAATGTAGGGACCCTAATCATTAGAATAGGGATTTGGGGGGTATATTGTAATAGGGAACCCCCCAAAACAAGTATTGGTAATAGTTTAGGCCCCCCTAAACCCTAAACCCTAAACCCTAACCCCTAAACCCCTAAACCCTGAACCCTAAACCCCTAAACCCTGAACCCTAAACCCCAAACCCTATTCACCGTCTTTCCGTCCTTAGGGTTCGGGGTGCCGGGATCCGGCTCAGAAACAGGCAAACATGAACAAAGAGGTCTGAATGACTGGGTTTAGGGTGGGGGGCTTTGGGGTTTAGGGGTGTAGGGTTTGGGGTTTTGGGGTTTTGGGGTTTAGGGGTTTAAGGGTTTAGGGGTTTAGGGGCTTAGGGCTGTATGGGTTTAAGGGTCTAGGGGTTAGGGTTTAGGGTTTAGGTAGTGTCTATCAGAATGAGGTTTCGGTGGGCTGCTATATTATATCCATTTTTACATCTACTTTAAAGATACAACTTTTAACGGGCGACAAGGGAAGAACGGTACTAATCATGGGCTTGTATACTGAACGCCTTTCAGGTTTGGGGCTGTATCCCCTAAGCCCTAAACCCTCATGAGTCACATGAGGAACCCTAGGCCCTAAAACCCTAAAACCCCAAACCCTAAACCCAAAACCCGAAGCCGTAAACCCTAAACCCAAAACCCCTAAACCCTAAACCCTAAACCCTAAACCCTAAACCCTAAACCGTTAAGCCCTAAACCCCTAAAGCCCTAAACCCCTAAGCCCTAAGCCCTGAACCCTTAAGCCCTAAACCCTAAACCCTGAACCGTTAAGCCCTAAACCCTAAACCCTGAACCGTTATGAGCCGCATGAGGCTGTCGGGGTTTGGGGTTCCGGTAGCTTCGACTTTAAGTCGAGCTCGCGTCCGAGTGGACTTAGGGCGAGCTCCACTTCTTTTAACCTTAAAGCAGAACCCTTGACATATAATATAAGCGTATATAGTATTTAGTATTTAGTATTTAGTATATAGTAGATAGTATATAGGGTGGTATAAGAAAGAGTTATATGAGCTAAGATATTAAGGGTGTACGCGGATGATCGACATGACCAGTGCAAGAAGATGCGTGGCGCTCCCGCAAAATTCTGCTCACAGCCCCCTCATTTTCCGACGGAATACCTGGAGGATGCGTGATCCCCAGAGACTCCGATACCCCTTAATTCAGGAATATACCCTAAATTATAGTAAGATCATCCTACTAGTAGGATCCCCAATAAGATGTAAGGTATATTCCTAAACCCTAAACCCTAAACCCTAAACCTTAAACCCTAAACCCTAAACCTTAATTATAAGGGGTATTGAAGTCTCTGGGCCTCTAGGCTTTGGACTTGTATCCTGCAGCGTGACGTTTGGACTTGGGCACTACTCCCTAAACCCTAAACCCTAAACCCTAAACCCTAAACCTGCGAGTGGTAAAGGTTTGGGGCCTAGAGCTTCAGAGTGGCAGCGACCCAGGAGCCGCGGGCTTTAGCGATATGGGGGGGTTTCCGAAAATAGGGGACCCTAATATAGTACCCCCAATAGTAGGATCCTTATTATAATGACCCCAAGATAAGGTACCCCTTATTTTCGGAAATCCCCATATAGACCCTAAACCCTAAACCCTATACCCCAAATGCCCTAAACCATTAACATCCCTTCACCCTGTACCAAAATTGGGCTTTGAAGTAACCAGGGAGAAAAAGGAATAGACTTTCATTTCATAATGGTTCCTTTAAGGAACAGGTCCCAAAAACAAGTATTAAAGTATGGCACTCCAAAGCCCAGAAAAAGCCCTCTAACCTAAACCCTTTGCCTTTACCCTACAGAACGTCGGATCTGTGGCCCAGACCTCGCAACCTCCGACTTGGGACTAGCGAATACGGGGGCCTAAATAGTTAGAATAGGGTTTTGGGGCCCACTATGCTATAACTAATCCAAGGAACCCCCAAAAAATAGGAAATAAGGTAATGATTTAGGCCCCTATAGTAACTGGATTTCATACATCTCCAGTTTAGGGTTTCGGTTTATTGAGGCTTTGATCTCGTTCAGCGGCCTCTGCCGGCCCTAGATCCGGCGACCCAAGACCGACACTCGAAGTTTGATCAAACTGAACACAGCCATCCCGATTTTTCCGGATGCGCACGATCTTCCGCCCGGATTGTGGATAGGTTGTGTCGTAGGTGAGGAGACGGCCCACTCGTACCACACCTGCGGGCCGGGCGTCTCGGGTTAAAGCAGCGAAGCATGCGACAGGGGAGACTTGGCGAGTCCAACACAATCGTTGTTCTTACTAAATCTTACTGCTACTCTCTGTTTCCTTATCACTGCCAATATCCTCACAATCAACCTCGCCCTCCTCCTCCTCCTCCACCTCCTCCTCGTCATCATCACCAGCACAGGACCATCACAGCTATTGTTTGTCAAGGCCTCCGATCGGACACTACTAGTAGCAAGGCAAATTCAAGGACGACGGCCATTGACTGCAGGGGCACTACAGTTATCATGCTAACCAGCATCATGAGCATCACTTTGAGCATTTTCGTCACCATCTTCCGCCTGAGAATACGAATTGAACATCAACAATTGTTGCAACAATAGTGCTGGTGAACCAAAACTGGCGGTAAATAGTACATGGTCAAGACTGCGAACCCTTGCGGAAACACTCAGACCAGTCTTATCATTGTGCGTAGGAGGTTCCCAGAGACTCCAATATCCCTTAATTAAGGAATATACCATAAATCTTATTAGGGATCCTATTATAATTTAAGGTATATTCCTTCATTAAGGGGTATTGAAGTCTCTGGGTTACTATTTTGCCCAAAACCCCTAGCCCTAAACCCTAAACCCTAAACCCCAAAACCCAAAACCCTAAACCCTAAACCTAGACCCCAGTGATCTGGCCTGTGAAAACAGAGCCTCATGGTGCTACCACTCTGTTTAGGGAACAGCAGGAGCTCCCATCCCTGAAGCTTTGCCGGCACTGGGGTTTAGGGTTTAGGGATTTAGGGATATAGGGTTTAGGGATTTAGGGATATAGGGTTTAGGGTTTAGGGTTTAGGCTGGTGTTTGCTGAAGATCCGACTACAGTAAAGCTTTAGGCTCTGCTTCACAGGACTGACAACTTTACGACGAAGCAAATGAGGGGTCGCTTGTCGTCCAAAACGTAGGCACTGAAACGCCGGAGCGGAAGGCCATGTTTCTCGGGTGCAGGCTGAGAAAATTGTGTTCCACTTTGGGATGGTTGGCTAGTGCGGCAACCTAAGCCGATCAAAGACGACCTCTCTGCAACGCTATGATGACGAAACCCTGAAGCCAATGAAAGCTGCCCCCCGCTTCTATGGACAACTAGGCTTTTCAGAAAAGCCCACCCTCGCTTCCTTAGCGCCTTAGCTCACTCCCTAGACTCCTAACCCCTGAATCCCATACTCTAATCCCATAGTTAAACCAGTAAATCCTGAACTCTCCCTAAATTAAACCTCAACATCATCACCACTGCAATGGAGCAGAACACCTCTAGAGGACGACATGGATACGAAAACAAACACAGACAAGGACTACAACACATACACTAACGTCCTAACAAACATTATCAACCATTATTACTAGTTACTATACCTTGTGACTAGCATCAGACCATGATGCTTGCTATTGTTATTCGTACTCCTACATCTAGTCATAGCTGATTATCAGTAGTAGCCGTGGTATCAGTGTTGTTTCTACTATTTTGGGCATATAGACTTCTGTGTGTAGAGAGCTACGGATTACCGTGCTTGTCCTTCAACCCTAAACCTAAAACACTAAACCCTAAACCCCTAGACCCCTAAACCCCAAACCCTAGACCCTAAACCCCTAAACAGCTCCGTCTCCAAAGCGAAAAGGCGGTAGTCGTCTCTTCCCGGTGCCAGCTGGCGCCGTCTTAAAATCGAAGTCTGACATGGGGCATAGCGTGGCGCGAATGCAAAAGACATACGTGATACTAGCTTTAAAGTTCAAATAGCTAGACTTTAGGAACCCATCTTCTCAAATTCAGCACAAGGAGCCCTAAAATCCAAACATTATGGGTTCCTTATACCCTAAACCCTGAGCCCCAAACCCTAGAGCCTAAAGCTCTAAACCCTAAACCCTTAAACCCTAAATCCCAAGCCCCAAGCCCTAAAACCCTAAAGCCCTAAACCCTAAACCCTTGAACCCCTAAACTTAGGCTCTTCGGAACTGTACTTTAACCTACCAAAGCCGAGTTTCTTTGTAGGTTCTTACTATAAACCCTAATATGGAATTGACACGGATCCTAGAAAAGAGTAGGTTTGGGAAGGTTAAGGTACGTTTAAGGTGTGTCCTTCGGCTCTTAGTGCTTGGGTGAAGGCCTACCCAGACCACCGAAAGGATCCAAAAAGTAGAACTTCCAGGGTTTAGGGTCTAAAGGGTACTTTAAAGGAACCCCCTTAGGAGATCTATTTTTTAGATCCTTCCGGTGGTCTGGGTATAGTACTAGCGGATCGTGGACTCGGGCTCGAGCCGCCTGTGAGGGTTCCTGAAAGGGCTACGGTTTAGGGTTTAGGGTTTAGGGTATAGGGTTTAGGGTTTAGGGTGTCTCCTCTACCCCGCCTAGAGGACGGAACGAACCAAGGAGATAGAAGAACCAACTCTTATGTTCCTTTCTATGAATTCTGCAGGCCCCTACAGTTCCAGCTGCGACGTGACTCTCCGGTCACACTTGCCCACTCAAGACCTCCCTAGCTAACTGGCGGCGAAGCCCTGTACTTCGATCTCATGAGGGTGATGGCTATGCGCTTTGATGTAGGGTTCAGGGTTTCTGGCTTGGGTGTGGGGTGTAGTGGTGAGGGTCTGGGGGTTCTGGCTTCCACGGACTTGATAGTATTTCCGTTCCGGGCTTCGTATGGCTCCATGAGGCTTTATGACAGGCTTGCGGAAGGTTTTTCAGGATTTCTAGTGTTCCTTAAGCGGTTTCATGAGGTCTCATCGGGGGCTTGCAAGTTGGCTATCGTGGTTCAAGGATTTTGGGACCAAAACTCTAGCCCTGAACCTTAAAGCCAAAACACCCCTAAACCCTAAACCGTGGTAAGGCCCTAAACCCTAAACCCTAAAGCCTAAACACCCCTAAACCCTAAACCGTGGGTGAGGTTTAGAGTTTGTGGGGCGCGCGAGAGGAGCTCACATGCCCTGGAAGCCATCGGCGCAGTAGTCCTCCAGCTGGCAAGCTCGCTTAGTATAGGGGCCTTAATAGTTAGAATAGGGTTTTGGGGGTTTCCTTTAAAGGCTTCCTTAAAGGCTTCTGTAAGGGGTTTTAGGGTTATGGGGCCTTAATAGTAAGAATAGGGTTTTGGGGCCCATTATATTATACTTACAATAAGGAACCTCAACATAGTATAGGTAATTATAACAAAGGTGCCTACAACAGTTAAGGCACTTGTAACTTACAACTGAGCAGCAAGACTGGTATCAACCACTCTGGGTAAAGAAGCTGAAACTGGTGTGAAATGCGATGTATGCGAGCCGCCTTCTTTCCGCTTGGCACGAACCACATAGCTCAAGTCATGTGCAAGAACTGGGGGCATGAGCCCTTCGGTCACCTCAAACCCTCTCTAAACCCCTAACTTAAAGGAAACTACAGGTGGGGAATTTAGGGTATGTAGGGCTTCTATAAGGCTTCTCCTTCTATAAGGCTCCTATAACGGTAACTACCCAGCTGAAAATGTCCTAAACTAAGCCCAAAGCCCCTAACCCTGAGCCCCTAAACCCCAAAAACCCTGAACCCTAAACCCCAAAGACTAACCCCTGAACCCTAAACCCTAAACCCTAAACGAACCATGATCTGCGAGAGGTCGCCACGGAAGAGAAAGCTCCAACACTGCGAGGCCGGCTACCGAGAAAGCTGAAGCCAGGTTGCCCCCATCCACAAGGGTTTAGGGTATACGGTTTATAGGATTTATAGGGTTTATAGGGTTTATAGGGTTTATAGGGTTTATAGGGCTTATAGGGTCTATAGGGTTTATACGGCTTTTAGGGCTTATAGGGTTTATAGGGCTTATAGGGTTTATAGCGTTTAGGGTTTATAGGGTTTTTGGTTTAGGGTTTTGGGTTTAGGGTTTAGGGGCTAAACCTCTAGACTCTGCAGTGCCCTGAGCTTTAAAAAGGCCTCAACCCAAGCCCCAGGCCCTCAACCCCACACTGTGAAACCCAAAGTCCTAAACCTTAAAAAACCCCAAAACCCTGAACCCGAAACCCCACAACCCTGAAACCCTAAAACCCCAAAACCCTTAAACTTTAAACCTTAAACCCAATTATAAACCCTAAAGCCCTAAACCCTGAACCCAAATATGAAACCCTAAAGCCCTAAACCCTGAACCCAAATATGAAACCCTGAAGCCCTAAAACCCTGAACGCGAAACCCTAAAACCCTAAACCCAATCATAAAACCCTAAAGCCCCGAAACCCCGAACCCCTTGAGCCCCAAAAGCCCTTCAAGGGTCCATGTAGCCGAGCTCAAACTTGTCGCCATCACCGGCATTTTCTGACCGCTTCTGCCTCACTCTTCAGGTCTTCAAAAGGTTTGAGGCTTAGGTTTGGGTTTAGGTTTCAGTGTTTCGGGGTTAGGGGTTTCGGGTTTGGGGTTTGGGGTTTCGGGTTTGGGGGTTTAGCGGTTTAGGGTTGCGAGGTTTCGGGGTGTAGGTAGGGATTCTATGAAAGGTTGAAACGTTCATTCGATAGGGAGTTTACGGGCACGTGCTGGCTACGCAAGTTCGGAAACAGGCTCAATACGTATAAGTTTTCTCATTCTTACACATGCTTTCACATATGCACCTGCGCACAGATGCAGATACACCTACACAAACACACCCACACAGACAGACAGACAGACAAACAGACAGACAGACAGCCAGACAGCCACAGCCAGACAGCCACAGCCAGACAGCCACAGCCAGACAGCCAGGCAGCCAGGCAGGCAGCCAG
>CAJNDV010034111.1:7515-31098 GCA_905221635.1 Symbiodinium sp. CCMP2456
ATGTTCCCTGGCAGTGTGTGGGACATTTCGACCCTGCTGCGTGGCGAGGCAAAAGAGGGCAGTAGCCTTCCCAGCTCACAGTGTTACTTTGCAGTTGTGCGTTGTGTTTAGACATGATGCGGCTTCTGACAAGTATGTGATTGATCATTGACAAATGCAGTTCGGATCTAGACTCTGGAAGAAGTCCAGCAGGAGCATCGGTTCCTGCACACCTCAAGCATGCCAGGCAATTTCTTAAACGCTTTGTCCTGATTGGCCGGCAGCTTTGCTTGCTCGAAAACGCAAGAAGGAAGTCTGTGTGTTGTATTGTATTGTATCGCATTGTATTGTTTATTGCATTGTATTGTATTGTACTATATTGTACCAAGCAATTATATACCTATATTAAGTTACATTGTATTGTACTATCTGGCATTTTATCATACTATATTATATGAAGCTGTTCTTTTGTGTTGTAATATCGCACTACATTCTTTTGTAGTATCGAGTAGATCGCGTAGTATGATCCATGTTACTGCACAGTTTAGTACTTGATAGTTTTCGTTGTTGGTTTCATACTAAGTAGCGTTATGCTGCATGCTGTTTTATGACTTGTACTTCACCCTAAACCCTAAACCCTAAACCCTAAACCCTAAACCCTAAACCCTAAACCCTAAACCCTAAACCCAAAGCCTTATCTAACCGTATACTTCACCCCGAGATCCCATGTGGATGACCTCGAGGCTTCGATCCCTCCCTTTCACATGACTTCGAAGGCTTATGAGACTGTGGCAAACCCTAAACCCTAAACCCTAAACCCTAAACCCTAAACCCTAAACCCCAGCGAGACATCATGTGACTGCCGGAGTTGCCACATAGGGGCAAGGTAGATCCAGCGGGGACATCATGTCGCAACCCGAGTAGTTATAGGGGTGCCGCGTGGCAGGCGGAAGTCTGACGATCGTGGCGTAGCGTCGCTGGAATAATGCGGGCGCAGCCCGCCTTGGTGGTGCAACTCCTTGGCCAGCACCTCTGTTGGGCAGCATAGCAAGTGCAGAGCCTTCTCAGCGATTCGAGTCGCACCCAGGTCTCGATGTTCGTCCCCTTCAGCCAAAGGCTGGGTTGGGCGCACGGCTGTCAATTCTGTGTCCCGCGAATCCCTTTGTCGCGAAATCTGCTTACTTATTGGCAGAATGAAGGAGTCCGACAGCAGCTGTCATTTGATGACCCTAGTTTATAACAGACTTGACAGGCACCGGAGGCGCCACCATGGGACGCTTGACGGAGGTCCGTACAGTGGCATCACATGTACTTAGTCGTTTGAGCCGAGCTTGTCCGGTGTATGATTAACTTTGCAGTGGTTGAGCATAGTTGCAGAGTTGATTAGAGATGGCATGTGTTTGCACCGTATTGCTCATTCCACTGCCCAACCTTCGCCAGGTGCTCCGTCACCTTCGCCAAGGGGTGGGCACAGGTGCGTCGATGTGCAGCCCAACGCGTTCCCACCACCTGCACGGCTTTGAGGGGAGGGGGGTGAAGGCATGATGGGGCAGCTCGTCTTCCCCTGAAACCCAAGCCGGAGTGCGAAAATGAGGAAACTGAGGCAGCTGTGCAGGAATGAGACAGGTGGGACTGAAGGGGCCTCTCCTTGGCCTCTGCAAGTCTAGCGCCTTAGCCTTCCAAGGCCGTGTCAAGTCTCTCCGCATGACTCGGTGATTAGAAGTTTCTGCATGCACAGACAGCCACCTGTCAGCTCTCTTCCATCTGATGCTCACTGATGCTCCGGTCCTGTGTGGCAGACAGGGTGCCGGTCGCGTGGATTGTGTCTATTTCCAGTGACCGGACATGGGCGCCTTGCCCATGTTTGTAGGCAATCAGCGACAGCCCTAACTAAGGTATTGCCGGGGGGGCGTACCGTCCCGCAATGTATTTGCTGTCTTCGAAAAAGTTGTTCTCCGGCGAGTTTATTTTCTGGTCGTTGAGCCAGATGCCGTAGTACTGCTACTCTCATTATTACGCATCTGCCCTGAGCCCGCATCGGGTGTGGCTATAGCAGAGCCAAGTGGAAGTCGTCCAATGAGATTGAATCTTGCCCCGTGAATGTATGGCGCGGCGGCCCCCCCTCGCAATAAATTCGTGTGCCCTAAACCCGAAACCCTAAACCCTAAACCCCTAAACGAGCATACTCGTGTGTGTCAAAGAGCATAGCAGCTGGGTCACCGAAATATCGGACTCGGGAGCTCTCCAGAAACTTCGCAACATATTTTCCTGTGATCGTTGCCCCTCCAGAGGGCGTGTGCAGGTTTCCACGCGGCCTACACCCTCCAAGACAATCTGACACATTGCAGTTGAGGCAGAAGCATTGGTGGATGCATTTCTGCGGCATGTTCTGCTTTCATGAGGATCTCCAGTCAAGGTTCGTGTATCAGATTCGTATTCAGACCTGCCCATCTCAGGAAAATCGGAGGAGAAGTGCCAACTGTCTTCCTGGACCTTTGGTGGTCGAAGCAGCTTCCGATCGCTTTGTGAAGCATGGCATGTCGTGCACCCATGCGCATAGGGATCACACATTGTACTCGGCCCGTTTTCGCAGACCACATAAAGATCTCGCGGTTGTGTTTGAGGATCGGTGAGAGCTTTAGGTGGAACTGTCTTTCGGTGCCCAGTTTACTCCTCATGCAGCATGTTTTCCAAAATGTCGCAGTGCGAGCACCGACTGCTCTGGGGGCCCTCGCATGGGACCAGGCTTTAAAGACAGTGTGCCGTTGCTACTCGTCGGGGATTGAAATCCCTTTCAATCTTCAAGGAAACTGGGCCTTCGCAAGGTACCGAAAACGACAACACCTGGGCAGTTCCCTAAATTGGGGTCCCTTTTCAGGTCCCCAATATAGTACGGCACCCTTCTAAAAAGGACCCTAAGAGGGACCCTAATTTAGAGAGCTAACCACCTTTGTGCAGAGATTCTTTTCTCCCGGCTGATGTGAAGTCAGGCTTGGAGCGGTGGCGCCGATGACTCGGCCGAGCAACTCCCGGAAGCCCTGGAGCTATGTAAAGATGGACACAGCCCCGTAAGCCCTAAGCCCTAAACCCTAAGCCCTAAACAGCCCTAAGCCCAACAAAGGAAGCACGAGCTTCCGTTTAAAACATCTCCCCAGTCGATGGAGATATGCATCCTGGGGAGGTGGTTGGAAAGGAATTCATTAAGGTGTCGCCCGAGGGAGCCTCCTTTGTGCATCCAGTATTTCCATAATTTTCATCCCTAAACCCTAAACCCTAAACCCTAAACCCTAAACCCTAAACCCTAAACCCTAAACCCTAAACATGTTGTGTTGTATGGGCCTTGGTAAGCTACCGACAAGGAAAGCTACGTGACATTTCCCGATGGATGGAAAACGCTCGGGAGAGATTGATTTTACGGGGTCGTTCAGTTAACGTATCGCCCGAGGGCATCTCCCTTTTTCTTCCAGTATTTCTAAAATGTCATGTTGCATTGTGTAGCCTGCCCGCAGGTCGAAGTCACAAGCCCAGCAGTCTGCGATTCGTCCGCATGCTCTCCACCCGTCGACGATCCCATGCTCGCAGTCTGCCATCCTTGCTGCGCCCGCTCTGGCCTCCTCGAAGCAGAGGTTTCTGTAGATGCCCTGCGACGCAGTGAGTTCGAAGTCGGAGACTTGCAGGGCAGGCCAGGAAATAGGTGGTGCCTAGATAGGCTTGAAAGGGTTTAGTTGGGTTTGCTTCGAGAGTTGGGAGTGTCTGCGTTGATGGTTCCCTGGCATTCAGCCAGCAGCGGTTCAGGTTGAAGGTCTGGCGGTGGAGGTTGCAGTGCCTGCAGCCTCTGGCCGGAGCTCCCGCCAGGGAAGGGGCCTGCACAGCAACTCCCAAGCTGCGTGTTGCGGGCGTGCTCCTCTGCCATGAGCTTTTGAAATTTAAACCCCAAACTTCCTAAGCCCTAAGCCCTAAACCTTAAGCCCTAAACTGTAATGTGGCCGCTGACGCTGGGCTCGCATCTACTGCTTCCGAAGCACCGCAAAGATTGGCCACGCGCACCTCCGAGTCCTTCGATGCAACTATAAGGGCTTCTGGGCCTAAACCCTTAACCCTAAACCCTATAAGGGCTTCTGGGCCCTAAGTTTAGGGTTTAGGGTTAAGGGTGACGGGTTGAGGGTTTAGGATCCTAGGTCTATGAGCTCCGGATTCCGCCCTCTGCGGCCAGCCGACCTTCTCGTAATCTTCCGCAAGCAGCTGGTAAAGATGTAATCGTTGCGCCCTTCTTCTGTGGTGCTTGGTAGGGAATGGGGGAATGGGTTATAGGGACTACTATAAGGGACCTTAAGGGACCATCATAGGGATCCATTCCCCCATTCCCTACTAAGCAGACAGTCTTCAAAGCAGGAAGCTCTGCAGCTCGCCACGAGCCGGTGCCGGACTTTGATCCTCGATTTTCCTCACCGGGCTCTCTCCCTTACCGGGGACTATGCTGGAGCCATGCTAGCGGCTTGGGTGAGGCTTCCCCGCAGACGAGCCTCAGACAAGACTCATTCCAAGAACACGCCTTCACCTTCGACAGCGCCTCCGGGGTCAACTCCCGAATGTTTCATGCAACTTCCGCAAGAGAATGCTCGCCCTCCTCGCAGTCCAGGGCGCACGCTCTGAAGGAGGTTTGAGCGACAGGTCTTGGAGAGGATGTCATTTCGCAGAACTTCTTATTCCGGCATCAAAAGAGGGAGTGAGGAAATCTTCAGAAACACAGCTAACAAGGAATATTCGGTCTTGAAGAGCGACGGAAGCTACGTCGTGCGCTGTATGCACGCAGGAAGGGGAGAGGTTTTCCATTCAAGGTTTCTTCGGCTTCGTTGAAATCCTCAAGTTCGTTTAAAGATATCGTGGTGTTTTGTGTAACGCATGTAGGTCTCAGCTTGTGCCCGCGACCTTTAGCCCTCCATATCCCTGCCTACAACATGCTAAACATCCAAGACTCCTCCTACAGATGTAGAGGGCTTGGAGCAGGTTCTCCGCTTCGGCGGCTTCACTCAATGCACGGCAGGCGACGATTCGACAGACTCCCTCTTGTCGGACTGGGCCATTTCCTGGAGACTGTCCGGGCAAGGGGCGAGCAAAACTTTGCTGACGCGCACTCGCGTAGGCAACAGCCAGGTCATTACGTGTCCCGTGAGCCAAGACACTTTGAGTTTGCGACGATTTGTGTCGCTAGGACCTGAGTTTCGCTTGGCTGCCGTTTCTTGGAGTGGCGGCCGAGAAACAAAAGGGTGCACCGGACCGGCTGCTATGGCTAACATCCGCAAGGCCTAGAGCCGCTCCGATAGGACGCCACTTCGCACTTCGGCTGCTTCTCTCACGGCACAGTAGGCGAGAATTCGACAGAGATCTTGTCAGCAGACCGGGCGTTCTTCTGCAGAGTCCCACAGGGGGCGAGCAACAAGACGCTGACACACACGCGTGCGTCCCCCAACCACCTCACTACCTTTGCCATGAGCCAAGCTTCTTAGAATTTGCAGCAGTTTTTGTCGCTTGGGGGCAAGTCCGCTTGGCTGCGTTTACTTGGAACGGCGAAAACAAGGCACAAATCGTGCTGGCGTCGCCATCACGGCTCCCAGATAGAGAAACTATGTCGCGGTCGGTGTGGACTCAGTCATGACTGCATGTTCCCTGCCGCATGTATGCGGCAAGATCGATCGAGGCCGAGAAGAGGGCGCAGAAGCTGGAAAGGCCGTTGCAGAAGCCTTGAGACAACTCTGGGAAGCGGAGCCGTCGTTTTATGTCGCGGCGCGTCATCAGCCACTTTCCAATCGAGTGCAGTAGCACACAAGGACCACAGCAACGATGCCGATCGTCCTCTGATCCGGCTGAGCCTTAAGGGGAAGAAGACTGCTCCACGTTCCGTGTGCTCGATTTTGGCAGTTGGCGAGAACTAGACCATGTGCATCTACGCCCTCCTGTCAGCAGATCAAGCTTGCTTCAGGCCTTTGCAAAGGCAGAGGGCGGGCTCGGCTTCGTGGACGCACAGATGTGTACCCCCTCACTGCGTCGTTGCTTTTGCCACGAACCCACCCTGGATTTCGACGACTTGCTTGTGGTGGTGGGCAGGGTGTCTTGCTGCGTGCTCGGCGAATGAGTCATGCTTGCGTGGGTCCCTCCGCATGCGTCCGGCAAGGTGGATCGAGGTCGCGAACGAAGAGAGCGCACAAGCTTGAAAGACCGTCGGAGAAGTCGTCAGACAAGTCGGGAAAGTGGAGCTCCTTTGTTGTGAGTCATCAACTGCTTTCCAACTCAGCGCAGTAGTACACAAGGTCGACATCAACGAAGCCGATCATCCTCTGATCAGGCTGAGCCGTCAGGTAAGGAAGGCGACTCATTCGGGGACATGCGGAGCCCGGTCAAGCCTCTGAAGGCTCCAGTGTTTGTGGGTTCAGGTATCGGCCAGGCGTCCAACTGGCCGTGTCGGATTGCTGCAGATGTGCTTGAAGCCCAAGTAGGAGACGCGAGCTGTTTGACAAACTGTTTCGGTCTAACCTTTCTCATGTCATGTGCCCCCGCTTCGGAACACGGTCAGTATGGTCCCGTCTTGGAGCTGCGGCTGCACCGAAGCAAGAGGCAATGCTGCAGGGCTCGGGCGCTGAGGGGCCGAAGGGATCAGGGAGTTTGAAGCCTGGTCGAAGGACTCCAACTTGAGGATCCCGCCTGTGCAGATGGGTCCCCTGCATGTTACGCTTTTGGGTCTTTGAGTTCTTGCCTTCCCTGTGGTGGAAGCCCGTATTCTCCAAGACTCTAGGATTTTGAAGAGCGTTTTGGGTGGCGAGGACAGTGCTGTCCGTGCCCTGGCGTCACAGGGTGCACGGCACAGATCGGATCGTTTCCAACTATGCAAAGTGCAAGACGATGTATACAAGAAGCCGCATTCTTGACCATTGCCTGGGCCCACCGAAACTCTTCGCACAGAGCGGGCAGCGTCAGACATCGTTGAGGTTGTGTTCCATAAGGGGACTCTTGGTTTCTGCAAAGCTGACCTTTGAGATGATGCGATCCTAGCTGCCCTGTGCTGCGCTTCGTTTGCCGTGGCCAGGGATGTGAGATGTGCGCTTTGGGTGCAGGTCCGTGTAGGATCGTGTAGGTGTTTTTACCACCTTTCTTCCGAGCGTTTTGTTTGAAGCCTCGAAATTTTCCCGCGACTATCCTGCACCTCCCAGCCACACAACGCAGGTAAGTTTCCGGCTTCTGCACAGTTGGCCGCCTGTCTTCGGTGCAGCCGACGGCAGGCTCACAGAGAGCGCTGGAGCCCTACGATGATGTCCGTGAAGTTTTCGTGACTTATCGTGATTCGGCCTGCGCTCTTCCACTGCCACACAAAGCGTGCAGCGCGAATCCTCCGACTTGCGTGTGCGCGCTGTCCCACGGCCATCGTTGTCAAAGGCCGGGTCGGTACTCCACGAAGAGCTCTTCTCCGGACGCAGAGCTGCTGGTGTCCGCGGCCGGTCTGTGGGACACGGTGCCATGGCTCTGACTTTGCGACGGCGCTGTGCGACCTTGAAAATCATCAGTCGGGACGTGTGATCAAGCAACTGACTGAACGTACGAAAGCAGCTAACATTGTGTCCAGTATCACTGCTGCTGCTGATTGGCTTGCGAGGAGCATGCTGCTGTTGCCCGATCGTGAAATCATGGGCAGATGGTAGGCTCATGTCCAAGGTTTGCCTGTGACCACGCCCCAGCCATAGCGGTGGACATGTAGATTGACGCTGAGCCCTTAACCCTAAGCCCTACACAGTACTGTAGATCTATGCTCCTAATACATAGGCGTGTTCCTGTGAGAAGGACAGTTCATGCAGCCATGGTAGAGGATCCTCTCGAAACGGTAAGACTAGCCTAAACAGTTCAGCATGGTTTTAGGATGATTGGCTCTTGCTAGGCCCGGTTTTCCGATTCGAGGTTTTCAGGCGTCTGAGTTCCATTGTCGGTATGGAAGCTGTGTGTTTCTTGCCGACGCCATGGATTGCTGCGCTGATTGCACCTCCCCGCTCTATTGAAAGCCGGAGGCAGGATCTTTAGCGCAACGCTTCGCGTCGTCTGCCTTGGTTCGGTGGCGGGTGAAGAGTAGTCTCCACAGTCGGGCCCCATCAGCACCCCCAACCCTAAACCGCGCAAGACGACAATTGACAAGTAGGCCGGGGTACATATCTACAGGTGGGGCTGGGAGACAGCGACGGTGGTGGGCAGGAGGAAACCGAGGCCGAAGCGAATTCTCTGAAGTTCATCTGTTTGTTGCTCTTGTATCTGCTTCTGGGATCATGCGCGCCACTGGTGTGGTAAGCTTGTTTACTTGATGATGTCGTCCCATCTGTCACCCGTTCAACAAGTGGTAGCAAAGTGACGCCCGGTCCACGATGTACGGAACATAGATAGCTGCCGTGGTACTTAGGAGCCCCAGCTGATAGTTGGACGCTAAACCCTAAACCCTTCTGATTTTTGTACGGGTCGTTTGAAAGCTGTCGTCCTTCAACTCAACTACTACGACGTCTGATCTTTTTGAAACATTGCCTTGGGCATGGGCAGGAGACTGCCACTGTCGTGCTAGTCCAGCACTGCACCGCTTTCATCGAAACAGCTGAGCACGAAGGTCTTCTCAAGCCTTCGGTTCAGTAATCGCTTGCCAAGGTCTTGAAGGGTTTGGGGCTTAGGGTTTAGAGTTCAGGGCAGCAAATCCCGATGCCTTAACCCTAAACCCTAAACCCTAAACCAAGGCTTCTAAGTCCAGGATTTGGCAAGTAGCAGCAGTCCTCGTCGGCGTCGTCGCCGTTGCCGTCGCTGCCAACAGCCGAAATGCTGTGGTTACTCTGATTTGTCGCTGTGGTACTATTCTGCTTCTTCATATCTGTGATAGCACCTTGTGTTGCCTGTCTTCACTTGTAGCAACTTTCTAGCAAGGTGGCGTGTGGCCCGAGCTCCTGGTGCCCATCGAGCAGGCGAGCCATCAACGACATGCGGACTTCCGTTGAGTGGCTCCTGTCTGTAGCGACTTGCCAGGCTTCCGTGACGGGTTCATGATTGTAGAGTGTAGTTTCTTTCGTGGATGTGCTGCTTTGGACGTGTTTGGTGTGCTCAATACCCATCCGGTGACATTCCAAGCTACCTGCGTTGTGTTTTCGATGCTATCTCTCCTTCCCACCTTCGTCTGTGTCCCAAGAGCTAAACTCCAAATCCAAAAACCATTCCCCACTAAACAAGCAGCAACTGTGACTTTAGGACAGTCGGCGGAGGAAACATGACCCTGAAACCGCAAGCCTATTTCGTTTGCTTTTGCCGCCATGCCTGCTGCAGCTTGCCCGCCTCCTACACGCTGATGTGTATTGACAGTAAAGTTAGCTACTTGGCTTGGATATTGGCACTGGGGTTATGGATTTAGGGTTGGTTAGGGTTTAGAATTTAGGGTTTAGGGTTTAGGGTTTATGGACACTCGAGACATTGGACTACAAACTGAATTCTTGCGATTGTGCTCTTACCATGTATGCGCTACGGCCAGTCTTGCTGGATGCTTGCTGCTTGCCCTTTCGACTGCCCTCAAGTTGAGCTTTACGCTGCTGCCGTTTTGGCTTTCGAAGCTGTGCAAAGCACGCAGCTTGGATCGGTGTCTTCAGTATTCCAGCATGTATGCAAACGACACGACCAGCGACACCTTTTGGGCATATTGGCCCTAAACCCTAAACCCTTTAAACAAAGCTCTAAGGGCTTAGGGAATCGTCAGAGAGTCTCGTGAGCAGAACATGACTGAGATCTTCTCCTGGGTCCCAGTTGCTGGGAGCGACGCGTGCGGCGTCTTCCTGCCACCCGTTCCGAAGCTTGGTCTTGCTGCGGCGTTTTTTTTTTGTTTGGCTTCCTTTCTCTCGGTTCAGTGTCTGCACTGAATCCTGAAAGAGGGCTGCCCCCAGCTTGGCTGAGGAACCTTGTTGGAGTGATACTGTGGACCTTCGAAAAGTGCCTCTTCAAGTGGCGTCTCACGCTCGACGGGTTCCCTCCGCTGCTGTGCGACCTGCCGCCGCGCCTGCTTCCGCCCTTGTCAGGCGAGATCGCAGAAGATGAGGCCCCCTTGCTTGAGGGATATTTTTTTTGAATCTTCTTAGGGATACTATTATGATTTATGGTATATTCCTTAACTCCATAAGGGGTTTTGCAGTCTCTGGGAAGACGAGGCTGCCAAGAGGTTGCGATACTGGGGCGCCTGGCTATTGCTGAGCCCCTTCTTGATGGGACTCCTCTGTGAGGCTAGCCGGGTCTTCAGCCTCGGCGCCAAGCATCTATGGAGTCACATCGAGCGCTCGCTTGCGCAGTGGATGGGCTACCGCATGGTTCCAGAAGCAGATGCGAAAGCCAAGCCATGGGTTGATAGTCGTGATGTCTCTCGTGTGGGTGCGATGGGAGACAAGACGAATGTCGGCTTCAAGCTTCAGATGATCATCTATCATTCGTTCTGTGCCTCCCTCGTGGGTGTGGCAGTGGCAAAAGACTGGCTTTCGGTCGGGGGTGGGGGCATGGCGTGGGAGTTGTGGGCCGTCTGGCAACAAGTTTGCTTGTGGACGCTTTTTCTGGAGAACTTGGTGCGCTGCGTATGTTTCCCAGCAGAAGCACTGCAATCGTCTACTTTCAAGGTAGTGTGCCTCTACACTGTCCCACTGCTGAGCGAAGTCACAGACACAATGAAAGATTGGGTGGTGACCGGAGTGTGTGTGTGCTTGCGACACAAAGTCCTGCAGGGCTTGTAACAGGAGGCATCATGATTCTTGGAGATGTGTTGCTTGCATACGGGGCTCACGCTTGGAACACAGGGATCAAGATCACGGGGTCTATCGGAAAGATATGCCCACCTGTGGTATCTCTGCAAGCCCTGGTCTTTACAGCTATCACCTTTATTTGGTGTTTGCAGCTACTGCTGGGGACGATCACGATGGTGGCAGCATTCCTGGGCTGGGTAGGGGTTTTCCTGCTGGTCTTGGCCGTCACTCTGCTTTCCCAAGGCGAAGGCCTTGCCTTCAAAGGCATTGCCTTCCTTTGCTGTCTGCCGCTACTGTTTTACGCGGTGAAACTAGTAGCGGGTGATATGGGCTGCATAGGCATTTTAACTATGGTGGTCTTGGCTGCCGCTCTGCTTGGCTATGTTCTCGGCAAGGTTCACGTTTCGGAGCCAAGGCTGCGCAAATGCACGTTTTCTTCCGAAAACTCTACATGTTACCGCGAGGGGGTTTAACAGTAAGTGTTGGTTGCTTGCCGCAGAGCCTAGGAATATCTTCTGGCATTCGGCGGCTTCCTGAACTCGCTGCTTGCGAAGATACAGGTTCTCCCTGCACTAGTCTGGGCAACGCGTGGATTTGGTCCCTGGCTCGTTCAACAGTGGATCTTGTTGGTGACTGATGCGGGTTGCCTGGCGGTTGTGTCCAGTTACACGATCGTGTACTCCTATTGGCTGGTCACGTATTTTCCAGAGACCTGCAACGAGCTGAAGAGGTCATACCGGCCCATCATCTCCTTGCGACGACCGGCAGACCCCCCTGCAACCACTGATGCGGAAACATTTTTCGAATGGTTGAGCAGGAAGTGCTCGAACATGTTCGCAGGACTCTGTGTGGACTTCCTGAGCTCTGCCCGCTTTCTGATCGCGGTTGGAGAAGATTTTCCGCAAGGGCTACTCGGTGCCATCGTCAGCTACAGGTACGGACATGGCTTGGGCTTCGCTGGTGTAAGTGCTGTGTGGAGCTTCATGAAAGGCATCCTGATTGCAATCGGCCAGATTGTGATTTACAGCAACAGGTCTCAGGCAGCCGAGTGGGCAATTGCCAATATGCCTGAGATTTTTTCCGCACGCCTCTTCATGGAAGCCGAGCAGAAAGCACGACCGTTGTCAGAAGTCGAGCAGCAACTCAAGGACATGGTTCTGATGTGTGATGTCATCGGCGAGGAGGTGTTTGCAGGCCTGCATTTGCGACGCGGCGTGGAGTTGTTTGACAGCCTTTTCGACCGCCTGGACAACTGGATCCTAGACATGAAATCAACAGGAGACCGGGCATCAGGAAACACACGAGCAGCAAGCTTGACCTCTAGTCTCTTCGTTGCGAAACTTGAGTGTCTGGATTCGGGAACCCTTTCCCGATCACATCCCCGAAACTCCCGACGCCTAAACCCTAAACCCTAAACTGTCCAGAAGCCCTTCTCTGAACCCCCGAAGAGCTTTCGTCAAGAAGCCTGCGGAAGTCTGCGCCAGGAGATGGCGATCGGACCTTTAAGGCTCGTGCTGTGATCTGAATTTAATAGTTATAAAAGGGTTTCGGGCTCCTTTATAGTATAGTCGGGCTCCTTTATAGTATAGTTAGAGTAAGGAACCCTGAGGAATAATATTGCTAGTTATTTCGGCTTCTATGCCTCCCGGGAGGGCTGCGAAGGAAGGGATGGGTTTCCAGGGGTGACGGTCGCCGCGTCCTGTGCATCTTTCAGTTCTTCTGACCCGAATAACTCTCTGACTAGGGTTTAGGGTTTAGGGTTTAGGGTTTAGGGTTTAGGGTTTAGGGTTTAGGGTTTAGACCCAAGGATGCTACTCTAGGCTGCCGTTCTAACCCTCTTAGATACCCGTCGAAGGTCGTCGTGTGGGCTGTCTGCAAATGTTGTTCAGGGCCACCCCTTTCTGCTGTCCTTTGCAGCGGCTTCTTGCTCGTCTCTACACCCATCAGAGCTGGACAATTGTGCCCGATGCTTTCGGCCTGCTATCCCATTGCTGAGATCAGACTATGTTGCGCCAGCCCGCTCTGTCTCCATCCCTGCTTGATGCCTCACTCAGCACCTCCGGTGCCTCTCCCTTGGAACGAGTTTCTGTTCACGTTCAAGTCTTTTCCTCTTGCTTGGCTATTGAGACGAGCTTCTGGTGCATGTCGTTCATTGCAGGAACAGAATCTGAAGAGCCGAAAATCTCAGGCCATCCTAGACCAGTCCTGATCGGCTTGCGTGTGTAGGATTCCGCCCTCTGCCGCAAGTTAGACTACAGCAACGGTCACGAGTGTACATTCACCCAGGATTCTAGGGGGCCTTTCACCACAGAGGTTCACCAGCTAGTCTTCTCTGTTCTGTGAGGACTGCTTGACAACGTGTGTTTTGGTGTGTTTAGCTACCCGTGCTTCTCAGTACATAGCATGTCAGGTGTGTTTCTGTGACGCATGCTTCAATTTGTCACAAGTTAAGACACAGTGTGCATGATTTCCAGGTTTAGGGAGTTGTCAGGGTTACTGCGCTCTGACAGTACCTTGCATGCTTTGAGTGCAGGACTTGGTCATCGTGAGCCTGCTAAGACGCTACAGGGAGCATGATGTTCCCATCAAGTCGATCAAGGAATTGGGCTTCAGCCGGCAAAGCTACCAGGCTATTTTCGAAAGCATCGCTAAGACCAGGTGACTGGTTGTTGGTCAAGCTTGTCAGCGGTAAACAATAATGGCTTTTCATGCGATGGTCCGGAAGTTCGTGGGCAAAAGATGAAACAGAGACAGATTGTTTGGACCGCTTATGAGGTGATGGTGGAGAGATGTAGAGAGTTTAACGTTTAGGCAAATATCCACCGCACAGAATCGACAACGGAAGACCAACCGTGTTAAGACTCGCTTGTTATTGGAAAGCCTTCTGCTAAGGTTACCTGCAGGTTTACACTATGCCGGACTTCATGAAAGAAGGCGTTGTTCTAACACCCGCAGATGCAGAGAAAGAGGGCTTCACCATCTCTCACGACATTGAAAAAGGTGGCACAGTCTTGAAGGACTGGTTCGCACGTGATGATCTGCGAAAATACGGATGCACCCTGGAGCAGTACCTGGAATCGGGTTGCAGCATGACGGCCCAGAACGCCCGGGAAGGTGGGTTTTCTGCAGTGGAATGCTACGCAGCAGGCCTGGTGCTCACTGTCAAAGACTGTTGCGAAGCAGGTTTTGCTCTGAAAGACATTGTCAGCCTGTATACGGGAACAGAGCACTGGCGCCCCGGGCTTCTCTGGTGTTTTCCGGCCGTCTCGACCTTGTCCTCCGCACCTCAACTTCTGTCGGTCGAAGACGTCTTGAAGGCATGTAAGGAAGCCGGGTATCAGTATTCTGCCGCGGACTTGAATCAAGCAAGCTTGCCAGTAAAGCATTGCAAGGAGGCTGGCTTTTCATTGAAGGATTGTCTAAGTCATGGATATTTGTTCCAGCAGTGTGGGCGGGATGCCTACTCCGCACAAGACTTTAGGGACGAAGGCTTCTCAGCGAAAGACTGCGGGCAGGCCGGCCTGTCTTTGAAGGACATGCAGCAAGCTGGCTTTGGCCTTGTGGAGGTCTACGATAAAGGCCAGGAACATCACGAACATTCACTGGCACAGTGTCGCCAGGTTGGCTACTCTGCAAGCGATTGTCGGAAGGCGCAGGTCTCAGCGAAAGACTGCTTAGCCGCCGGCTTTTCTCTGGAAGACCTTCTTGAAGCAGGCTTTTCAGAGGAAGCCCGCAGCATTGTGAAGTCTGATTTGAGCGCAAGCACGTGCCAGCAGAGACGCATCTCCCCGACGTTCTGCAGGGAAGCTGGTTTTCCCTTGCAGGAGTGCAGAGAAGCTGGCTACTCACCTGGAGATTGCAAGGCTGCCGGCTATTCTGCAAGCGAGTTTCAGAAAGCAGGCTTCTCAGTGAGAGATTGCATCGAGGCCGGCTTTTCTTTGCAGCAGGTCCAGCAAAGCGGTTTTCCATTGAAGGCCTGCGCAGATCAAGGTTTTTCTGTGGATCAGTGCCGGCAGTCTGGGTATTCCGCAACCGATTGCAAGAAGGAAGGTCTCTCGCCGAAGGACTGTGTTGAAGCGGGCTATTCTCTGTTGGATTGCAGCGAGGCTGGCTTTTCGTTGAAGGATTGCCATGATCATGGATACTCGTTGCAGCAGTGTCTGCAGTCTGGTGGCTACTCTGCCAAAGACTTTAAGAAAGGAGGCTTCTCAGTTAAAGACTGCGTGCAGGTGGGCTTGTCTCTGCTGGAGATTCGAGAGGCCAAGTTTACACTCAAGGAATGCAAGCAGCAGGGGTTTTCATATGAGGATTGCAAAGAGGCCGGTTTCTCTGCACTGGATTTCAGGCGGTCCGGGTATTCTGCCTCAACTTGCAAGCGTGTCGGATTCTCAATGAAGGACTGCAAGAAAGGAAAGTTTACCCTGAAGGAGTGTGCCGTAGCTGGCTACCAGGCAGTGCAAGAATGCAAGTCGGCAGGCTATAGTGCAGCCGACTGTAGGAATGCAGGCTGGTCTGTGGAAGACTGCGCCAAGGCCGGGTTCTCTGTGTTGGAAGGCAGGAGAGCTGGATATGCCGGCGATTTTTCTGTCTTAGAGTGCTCGAAGGCGGGCTTTTCTTTGTCGGATTGTATTGCAGCTGGATATTCTGCAGCTCAATTTCGCGAGTCTGGCATTTCACTGAAAGGTTGCGTGCTTGCCGGCTTCTCCTTATTTGAATGCAAGACTGCCGGATATACGGCACAGGATTTCATGAAGGCTGGTTATTCTGTCATGGCTTGGCACTATGCAAGGATCTATAAACACACAGCGCAGGAACGCGCAAAAAGCGCTGCCAATTCTTGACATGCTTGAATGCTTTGATGATCTTGCTACTCTGCCCATAAGGGTGGCGCATGTTCCGTCTGCTGGTGCAAGCTGGGCGGTTGCAAGCATGACGGTGTGCACCTGCACCTTGCTGCATCGCTTGGCAACCAGCCGCTCCCCAGGGGCACCAATGGCGAATGACCTTAGGGTTTAGGGCTTAGGGCTTAGAGTTTAGGGTTTTGGGTTTAGGGTTGAGGTTGTGAGGCATTGTGATATCAAGTGCATGTTCGATGTTGACTTGACTCGGTTGCCATTTGCAGTGGCTCATATGAAGCACCTAGCTGCAACCCAGTCTGTGGAGCTGCATGTTCAGAGCCAGTGCAGCTTCAGGACAGCCGAGCTTAGCAAGTTTGGGCATTTGACATGGTTGCTGCATGATTTGAAGACGTTGTTTGGGTTCTGGTGACAAGAGTGTCTGTCTTGTAAAAGCGCAAACTGCACTGTTTCACAGCAATCGATGTGCAGAGACATCGTGCCCGCTGCAGGATGGGCATGTCTCCCTGCACTTGTTTCCGACTCCCTCGGACTTGCTGTGAAAAGCTTTGCGGAAGAATGTCCCCTCCCAGTCCCTGTTTCATTGTACTGTAATCTACACCGAAGCTCTACTCTGCTCTCGTGATTTGGCCATCCGCTTCACTTAGCACCCTAGGCCCTGAACCCTAGCTGGGCAAAATGATGAGTTTCAAGATGCTTCAAGCAACGCATGACGAGGCTGCGCAGCAAAGCGCTACCCTCGGAGGCCTTGGCAGAACGAGAGCACAAGAAAGGCTTGCAGAGAGGCGCTGGGGTTCATGTTGTTTTGAGCTAGACAAGGGCCGGTGGTTGAGATACGGTATGGCGCTGAAGACCGATTGTTCCAAGCATGGGAACCTTTACCCTAAACGGCCTTGAGCCCTTTTGTCCTAGCATCTTTGCTTTCCGAGCACTGGGGTTATGGAATTAGGGTTTAGGATTTAGGGTTTAGGGTTAGGGTTTAGGGTTAGGGCTTATGGTTTAGGGTTCAGGGCCTGGATTTCGTGAAATTCTCTTAAGCAGCTCGATCTCCGACTCGTAACCCCAAAACGATCGATAGCTGCCGGAGTTGCCAGAGACGTAGGCAAGAAACTAATCCCGGACCCGAGGTCAGATGCCGCTGCACCTGGCAGCAGCCCAGGAAGATGTCACGACTCTGCTGGCTGCAAAGGCCTCATCCGTTAAGGCCGTCTGACTTTTTTTGGACAGCACATGCACACCCTAAACCCTAAACCCTAAACCCTAAACCGAGTACATTAGGACCGGTGCCATATTTCTGCCTGGCATGCTTGTTTCTGGCACCCCATCCTGTCCCGTCCGAAGCAGGGCGTGAACGTGAAGGACAACCTCTGCCCGGTCCTCAGGGTTTAGGGTTTAGGGTTTAGGGTTTAGGGTTTAGGGTTTAGGGGGTCGGCCGGTTGTTCCGGACACGTGGGCAGTCGTGCTCGTCGTGACCCGTTCGGGAGCGAGAAGCCGAGGAAACCGATTGTACCAAGTAAGACGGATTAGACCGAGCAGTCTCAACTCTCAGAAATAACAATTAAAAACAATAACAACAACAATAGCAACAGTAATAGTAATAGTAAGAATAATAGCAATAACAATTAGAAAAGTAGCTTACTATCCGCTCCTGGATCCGAGGTGAGATTGCGCTGCACCTTGCGGCTGAGCGAATCGACGATGGCACGTTTTCCCAGAGTCTGCTGGATGTGAGGGCCCAAGGGCTTCCGTTCACGCCGCAGCAGTGCGACGCGAAACCCTAAACCCTAAATTCCTAAACCCCTAAACCCTAAACCGGTAGATGGGCTGGATCTCTGGAAAGCCCCTCTTTGGGGCCAGTGCTCCTGCCACTGTGCCGCTCTGCACAGAAGCCCAGGATGCAAGGGACCCTAAACCCTAAACCCTGCCGGTTCCCGCAATAAAGGTTTGCACTACGGGCTTGGAAGGGTCGGCATTCCGTTTTGGCGTCAGCGGGCTTGGAAACAGGCTCCAGGCTCCGGGCTTTGGCAACGAGGGTGTACATGATGGCCAACAATAGCCTTTGCTGTCAGCCCCGAGTCATCGTAAATCCTTCTTGCCCAGGCTGGACCGTGCTCACCACTGTGAAAGAGTTGCGTGGGAAAGTACCGCGGAAGGCAGACACATGGTGAGCTCTGGCAGGGCCATGTGGGAACTGTGGGTCTAGGGTCAAGGGTTTAGGGTTCAGGGGTTACAGGCCGTTGGCTGGGAAAGTTGGTCACGTTTCACGTAAGATTCGGACTCTTGAGTCAAGTTGAAGGCTCTGAAAGCGAAGCTGCGAAGCCTTCTCCAAAGTTTGGAGAAGGCTTCGCGCCTGGAGATTCAAACCGCGCGGCCCGACAAAAAGGTCCGCCCAGTCGCAGTCTGCTGCAATGGTGCCTCAAACTCGTCTCCAACCGCTGCAGAAGCAGCTTCTGAAGTCTTAGGGCTTAGGATTTTTCCACTTGTGCAAGGGAAATCCCAAAACCCTAAACCCTAAACCCTGCACCCTACACCCTACACCCTAAACCCTATACCCTAAACCGGTCAAGACTTCTTGTTGAACGTCAGGGCTAAGCAGGCGTGTAACTTGGGGCTTCCCTGCGGCTGCACCTTCAGAGTTCAGCTGGACCACAAAACGGGATGTGAGTCGTACTATAAGGGGTTCTATAATGCAGGGGCCTTAATAATTAGAATAGGGTTTTGGGGTATATTATGCTGAAAATCTAGATCGATGTCAAAATGTGTGTGCGAAGATGTTCGTTCAGAGGAACCACTTCCAGCTTGGAGGAGCTAGGGACAAACTTCACACATGAAGGCAAGCTTCTATGTCATGGAACCCAAAGATCGCTGGACGCTTCCCTTATGGGTAAAGGTCTGACGTTACGAAGCTCGCACAAGCAGCCTCGGCTCTGTGGAACAGGACTGGGAAGTCGTTCTATGTCGTTCTTTCCTTGTGTCGGAGTGAGAGCCAGACGACTAACTTGACGAAGCTTCATTCTGTCCGTCTTCGTTCCTGCATAGCTTTAGGAGCCAGGCTCCTTCGAAGAATACCACAGCATCGAGCCATGATGCACTTTGCGATGCTCGCGTTTGTGCCTATGTTCAACAACCTGATCCTAGGTGGAAGATACTGACAAGCTAGTTGATCTCAACGTGCCGTTGGCAGGTGTGAACACCACGCTGCACGACGGAACCCTGGGATTTTCATTCAACGTGGCAGGTGATTTGGAGTTCCATGCGCACGCGCCAACGGCAGTTGCGGAGAACCCAAAGTGGCTCCCTACAACACAGGAGTTGCCAGAGCTTTCGTCCAAAGAACGGACGGAGAGAATGCATTTTTTCATTGCACTGCTTCTGGCAGCCTGGTTGGCCATCTGCCTTGTGGGCACTTTCTTAATGACACGGTGCTTCGGTTGTGGCGCTTCGGCCTATTCTAGGATGTCAGAAGTTCAAGAACGCTTCCCTCAAATGCAGACCTTCAAAGATATTTCGGCATCGGCATGGTCGGAGAAGAAAAGGCCAGAAATTGGAAGGACCCAAATCACGACGGCCTTCATCCAAACATATTTCGTTTCTTTGTTTGTGGTTGGCGCTAGCTTGATGACTGGTAGGCTGTCCAAAGCCGATGGACTAGACTACGAGGTGTACCTCATTCTGCTGGTGCTGCAGGCTTGAAGCTCCTCTGGCAGGCCTGTGTGGTGACGGGACAGTTTGGTCGCTACCCGAGCAGCACGTTCACGCTGGGTAGCATTTCTGCAATGGCACCCTTTGTAGCAGACAGCTTTGATACATTGAAAGATATCATTTTCGCTGGATTATGCTTCATGTCAGAGCACTGGTGTCTGAAGATAGTGGGAGTTGCGAGTTGGATATGGTTGCCCGTCATCTATGCATGGCTTCTTCGGGATGAACATTGTGCGAGTCATCTGTCCGCAAGCTATTTTCCGTTCGACAGCGCCCCGACAAGGGCAGAAACGGAGAAGAACACCAGTATTGCACCAACCACCCATCCAACACTTCTTCAGGCCGCTCCGACGGTGCAGAGGGCGACGGTGCCGGAAGCAACCTCTGACAACAGGATTGCAGATTTCATCTCGGCCAGTGTAGAGGTGTTCTTATATGGACTCTACAAGCAGACATCTCAGGGGAAAGTGAGGCTATTGGCATGGGAGTCCGGCGCGCAGGGCTTGGCAGCAATTGCCTATCTACGCTTGGAGGGAGGGTCTCCGTTTGTCGTAGTCCTCCAGATCATCGTACCACTGGCGCAATTGCTCTTTGCCCTGCTATTCAAGCGGCTCCTCCGGAGTTCTACATCGACTTCAATAGCGAGAAGTTTGGACTTTGCCTTAAGCTACTCCAACAACCGATCGTGGCAGGTATCATTGTTGCGGATCATCCTTGAGGATACTGCAACGGCCCAAGCGGTCCTGTCTAAGTCCGAAGTTCTGCGAGAGAAGATCACGCTCTACCATGGCATCACTGATGAAGAGGCTGCCACCTTGGCTGAGGCATTGAAGGTTAATGACACCGTGGAGTATGTTTCCATCGGCGGCACCTTCGGTGTTTCTGGGGCCATGGCGTTTGCCAAGGCATTGAAGATTAACAAGACTGTGAAAAAGATAAACCTCGAGAACAATGCGGTCGGTGATGACGGAGCTGCGGCTCTGGCTGAGGCGTTGACAGTCAACAAGAGTGTGGAGCATATCCGTTTGGATGCAAACGACATTGGTGATGCTGGTGCTGCAGCTTTCGCAGGTGCACTCAAAAGTAACAGCATCCTCAAAGTTGTGCAGTTTGCCCGCAATAGTATCGGTGATGATGGTGCTACGGCCTTCGCCGAGGCAGTGCAAGTGAATAGCACTATTGAGGACATAGACATTGACTTCGTGGAAGGCAGTAGTGCTGGGGCTGCAAGCTTGACAAGGGCGTTCTTTGTCAGCAAGACTGTGGAGACAATGAAGGTTTCCTTCGTAAAGGTTGTTAATGCCCAGGCCACAGCCTTGGCCAGCGCACGTTTTGAGAACGACTGCGTGAAGAAAATCGAGCTGGATTTCAAGCAAGTTTCTCAAACTGGCTCTGCAGTCCTGGTCGAGGCATTGGCAGAGAACAGCACAGTGAAGGCGATCAACATTCATGGTCCCGTTGGTCATTCCGGAGTTGCAGCCTTTGCAAAGGCATTGATGGGCAACAGCAGCGTGACACAGATCCAGCTTGAGAATACAAAGGTCGGCGATGCCGGAGCTGCAGCTCTGGCTGAGGCGTTAAAAGTCAACAAGACCGTTGAGCATATCCGCTTGAACGCAAACCAGGTTGGTGATGCTGGTGCTGCAGCTTTTGCAGGTGCACTGAAGAGTAACAGCATCCTCAAGCATGTGCGTTTTGCTCGCAATGTTATTGGTGATGGTGGCGCTACGGCCTTCGCCGAAGCATTAAGAGTGAACAGCGCTGTTGAGAATATCGACATTGACTTCATTGATGGTAGTAATGCTGGGGCTGCAAGCTTGACCAGTGCGTTCTTTGTCAACCAGACTGTCAAGCAAATCAAGGCCTCCTTCGTAAAGATTGACAATGCCAACATCGCAGTCTTGGCCAGTGCATGTTTTGAGAACGACGGCGTGAAGAAAATCGAGCTGGATTTCAAGCAAGTTTCTCAGACTGGCTCTGCAGTCCTGGTCGAGGCATTGGCAGAGAACAGCACAGTGAAGGCGATCAACATTCATGGTCCCGTTGGTCATTCCGGAGTTGCAGCCTTTGCAAAGGCATTGATGGGCAACAGCAGCGTGACACAGATCCAGCTTGAGAATACAAAGGTCGGCGATGCCGGAGCTGCAGCTCTGGCTGAGGCGTTGAAAGTCAACAAGACTGTGAAACACATCCGGATGCCAGCAAACGACATTGGTGATGCCGGGGCTGTGGCCTTGGCTGATGCTTTACAAGCTAACAGCACCTTGCAGCAGATAGAGACGGATTTGGTTGACTGTGGTGGCACTGGCGCTGCAGCTTTGACCAGGGCTTTCTTCGTGAACAGGGCCGTGAAGCGCATCAATGTTTCTTTCATTCAGACCAAACCCTACACTAGAGTCTTGGCCAGCGCATGCTTTGAGAACAAGGCCGTCAGGAAGATCGCGCTGGATTTCAAGGATGTTTGTGAGACTTTGTCTGCTGTCTTGGTCGAGGCGTTGGCAGAGCAGAGCACGGTGGAGGCGATCAGCGTTCGAGGTCCCATGAGTCCATCCGGTGTTGCATCCTTTGTTGAGGCTCTGAAGAATAACAGTGTTGTGAAGCAGGTGCAGGTGGACTCCGGTCAGATTGATGACACCAGAGCTGCGGCGTTGGCCGAGGTTTTGACAGTCAACAAGACCGTGGAGCACTTCCACATCCATGCCGACGAGATGGGTGATGCAGGGGCCTCGGCCCTTACCGAGGCATTGAGAGCCAACAGAACCGTGCAGCATTTCGCCATCGTCTCCAGCAACATTGGTGATGCTGGCGCCAGGGCGTTTGCCGATATGTTGACGGTCAACAGCACCGAAGCATGTCCAACTTGCTTGCAAGAACATCGGTAATGATGGGGCTATGGCCTTGGCTCATGCGTTAAAGGTCAACAGCGTCGTGACGCAGATCCAGTTTGACGGAATTAAGTTTGGTGATGCAGAGGCTATCGCCTTGTCTGAGTCACTCTGCCGAACCAAGACTATGGAACAGATCAGCGTTAGCGGAAGTCGCATTGGTGATCAGGGTGCAGTAGCCTTGGGCAATGCCTTGAAACTGAACAGAACCGTGAGGCAGATACGGCTCGACAGGGGCAACATTGGTGATGTGGGGGCTACGGCCTTTGCCGAGGCATTGAAGGCAAACAACACCTTGAAACAGATGCATCTAGACTGGAACAGGATCGGTGATGACGGTGCTGGGGCATTGGCCGGGGCTCTAGAAGTGAACATGACTCTAGAGCAGATCGGCCTCGAAGGCAACTCTTGCATTGGGGATGAAGGGGCAGAAGCCTTATTGGAGGCATTGAAAGTCAACACCAACGTGAGGCAGATCAACCTCGGCCGCCGAAAAATTTGCGTGGAGGCCCAGCCGGCGAAATGAATGCCGTGTCTGATGGTGTATCGCTTTTGAACTTTTTGCTCAATGGGCAGCGAGCCAGCATCGTTGTGAAGATACTTCCAAAGTGAAGGAAGATTCAATCACAGCTTTTCAAGACTGATGCTCCTTGTGACATCCGGCCCAAGGCCCTGTAAACCATAAACAAAACCCCTACTGTACACTATGGATTGGAGATTGTCTTTACTCGCGACAGCTACGGTCCCTGTAACAATCAGCCTATGGCTGGGGGTTCTATTGGAGTCCCACATCCCGCAAGCTGAGCTTATCTGGAGGATGAAAAGGAAGCATTGGTTCTGAGTCTACGAGAAGTACACCAGAACCGCAAGTAGAATGCTTGAGTTACAGGCAGTTCTGTAGCAGACTGCACATTTTGAACTGTAGTGACAGCGATCCACCATAATTATCGCTATACAGAGATCTTCTTTAAAGCTGACGGCTGAAGAGGATACATGACATCCCGTCACGGCGATCCAATGTCGCTGCACAGAGATCTTCTTCCATGCCGGAGGCTGAAGAAGAGACGTCGGCGCTGAGTTTTCAAAAGCGCACGGAAAACGGCCAGATGTGTGGCAAGAGGTCATCCGCGGGATGCTTTTTAAACATGGAAGTTCTTCGATGTGCGATGTTGTAAAGACGCGACGTAGCCGCTTCAACTCTGCAGCATTTGCATGTCCAGCATCGACTGGGAAGCCGATGGAGCCCAAGAGCTCCGGCACAATTCCCTCCCTCTCCCTCCCTCTCGCTCTCTCTGTATCTCTTAGTCTTTCTTTGTTCTGTACACGGCTGTATACATGGGTAGTTGTCAAAATGATGGTCCCTTTTGGGGGTACCCTAAA
>CAJNDV010034113.1:19938-31530 GCA_905221635.1 Symbiodinium sp. CCMP2456
TATGCTATTATTTTATAAGCAAATACGCCTATAAATACACCTGCAATCATGTACATGTACATTCGCATAATGCCGACAGACACAGACAGACAGACAGACAGACAGACAGACAGACAGACAGACAGGACAGACAGACAGAGAGACAGAGAGACAGACAGCCAGGCAGGCAGGCAGGCAGGCAGAGAGACAGACAGATAGACAGACAGACATACAGCCATACAGCCACACAGGACAAACAGGACGGACAAGACAGACAGGACAGACAGGACAGAGAGGACAGACAGACAAACAGACACACACACACACACCTGAAACTCGGAATCTAGGATCTGTGCGTGAATATTCAGTCAGACTTTTATCTAAGACTCAAGGAGAAAGCGAAGGGAGATCTCCAACAGGCTTGCTTGTCTTACTGATCCCAGGGGCACCTGAAACTTGCGACCTGAGCAAAGCTTCCAGGACCAAACCGGATTGCACATTGATGGTATCCTCAAAACGGCACCATATACAGCATTTCCAAATTCCAAGGGTCTCCGTTTCAATGTTTTTTTTTGGGGGGGGGGGGGCGGGGCGGCGTCCTGCATGGGGTTGACGGCATGAATGCCACCCCAAAGAACTTGATCACGGCAGCCACCCTCCTCACTGGGCTGCCGACCGAAAGATGAGAAATTTCAGGAGGATCATGACTCGCAAGAGCTCTACACCTCGGTCAGACTGTCAGACTACTATAAGGGCGTTCAGAAATAGAATAGGCATTGGGGATCTATGTATAGTCACAATCTAAAGGTATAGTCTCGATATATAAGAGGGACTAGACAAAAATCTCTACACCTCTGTTATTGATGCAGCAGCAGCCGCAGAAGCAACAGCAACAGCAACAGCAACAAGAACAATGATAATCAAACTCACCACAACCACAGCCACAAGCGCAGCCACAACCACACCACCGCCGCCGCACCATCAACAGAAAACAACAATAACAAACAATACCACTACCATCTCCAGCGCTACTACTGAGTAGTAGCACTGGTAGCTGCTCCTCCTGCAGCTACTACTTTCTTGGCGTCGCCTGCCCGCGCCTGCTACTTGCTCGTTGCCCCACGCTGTGGCTAGGCCCGGCACATGCCACCGACCACATCAGCACCACATAGTCGAAAAAGAACTCTGCAGCTTCGGGAACCCTGCCGTGTGTGGATGTCCCAAGGAATGGTTTAACCTACCAGAACCTACTTTTTTGTAATGTCCCTCTAAATCCCATATTAGGGTCCATGATAAGTACCTACAAAAAACTGGGGTATGGTAGGTTAAGGTGGTTTTACAGGCTTCGGCGCTCATACTCAGACAAGCCAAGCGAGATTATTGGTGCGGTGTCGGTTGAGGTGAAACACTTCCAGAAATGTGCCGACTGCTTAACACAAAGCTACAATTAGGCAAGGGCAGTTGGGGCGTTTTAGGGTTTAAGGATCACTACCCAGAGATCCCAGTACCGCTTGGTTACCGACACCTCCTGAACCTGTTGAACTGCGGAGGTCTAAACATTCTTGCTTAGGGGGCGTCGAAGCAAGGACAAACCCGTCCAGGTGTGCATGGTTAAAAGCTGTGTTGCGGAGCTGTTTTCAAGACAACTACGGCATAATTATATAGGGACATTAAGGGAATACTGCTGCTAAGTATCGGGACCCCTGCATTAGATTCAATACGTGTGTCTCATATTTGCAAGAGTCCCACAGCATCCATCGATTTGTTAACGTTCTGGCTCTCGTGGCACTGTGGTGACGGTAAAGGAACTGTCAGCAGATAGAGCTTGGCAGACTAGAAACAAACTCGGTGTTAAACAACTCTACACGCTCCACAAAAAAGAACACTTCATGGAACATGCAGATTCCTAAACCCTTTTGCAACTGGCTTGCAACGTCACGCCAGGACAGCTGATTCCTAAACCCTAAACCCTAAACCCCTAAACCCTAAACCCTAAACCCTAAACCCTAAACCCTAAACCCTAAACCGAAAGAGCCTGCGACTTCAGGGCTGGGGACTCGGTTTAGGAAGTTTCAGCCTCAGCTTCGGTACTGCATTTAGGACCCCTAAACCCTAAACCCTAAACCCTAAACCCTAAACCCTAAAACGTGGCTAGTATCGAGGGCCTAATATAAGTAGCAGTCTATAAACATGGCTCTAGTATCAAGGGCCTAATATATCTACATTAAGGATTAACAGTCTATAAACATGGTACTAGTATCAAGGGCCTAATATATCTACAAAATCGATATGTTTCAACTGCTACTGAGTGGAAGAGTATTCTTAGGACGGGCTTCTGGCACAGGGTTCTGGCACTTACCACAAATTGGGGCTTCTGGAGCTTCGGGTTTAGGGTTTAGGGGTTTAGGGTTCAGGATTCAGGGTTTAGGGGTTTAGGGCTTCAGGGCTTAGGGCTTAGGGTTCAGGGTTTTGGGTTCAGGGTTTAGGTTTAGGGTTTAGGGTTTTACATTGCATCTGGGCGACCTCGCTGCGATCAAGCCAAAGACTTGAGCAGGACTCTTGTACACCTGATGGGCGAAATCACTGAAGTTCGTGCCAATGATCGGCAGGAAGAGAACGAAGAAGAGCAAGAATGCGAAGTACCTCGGACAACGCATCGCAATTTGGCAAGATCAACAAGCAGTCTTTCAGATGCCTGACCCAATGGTACCGCGCCTCAACAAACCAGACTTCACAACGAAACCACAGCGCGTGTTGTCTGCGAGATGAAGAGAGGTATTCATGCTTGTGTCGCTGTAAAAGCGGCTTTCGCTGCCATTCGATTCCTTCCAATTTGTTCCGTGAGATCGAACCCTAGCAACTTTTCCCCTCGAAGCCCTGAAAGGTTTCGCGCGGAGGGTGGAGGGACTGGGAGGGAGGGGAGAGCTAATTAGAGTTTAGAGGTCGGTTGACTTCTACCGAAGGGGTGGCGGCTTTGCTTGTTTTGGCAGTTGTGGTTCCTTGTTTTGGCTAACCAATTTTATGGTTAGGATCCTCTAATATTAATTTGGTTAGGCAGAAAAGGAACTACAATGGAGACTATAGGTACCTGAGACTATAGTGTGAATTTGGTGAGTGATTTCCAACAACAAGAGCAACCAAGAGTGATGCAATCTCTCTCTCTCTCTCTCAATCTCTCTCGCTCTCTTCGAGAACATGTCCTGTGCAGTTGACATGGCGAGAGTTCTTACAACAATTGGACACGTGGCTCAAGCTGTGTGCGCAAAAAGGAACGAGCGATGGATACTGTGTGAGTTGTGCCACTGTGTCTGAGCGACACAGTGGTAGCGGAGCTCGGTCGGTCCAGGAGAACCTAGTTAGGGAACTGGCTCTCTGATCGACAGTCACGCTGCACTCGACATGGCAGAACCAACCTCACCCGTTCCCGACCACGGCTCTTTAGATGAAGATGATGTTCTTCCCGAAGCAGGAGATTCGGATCCGTGGATGGAGGCTGCAGCCAACCGTCGGGAAGCTCCCGGCCCGGAGGCTGCAGAGTTTGAGCGGTTTCGGGAGTTCATGGTTTCTCGGCAGGGCTCCGGGGGAAGGTCATGGCGTCCTCGGCGAGAGAACGCCGACGAGGAGGACGATCAGGACCAAGCTGGCGACCGCAGCAATTCGGGCCCAGCTCCAAGCTGGGATGGAACTACGGCCTTCAAGGATTACCAGATCAGGGCCAAGCTGTGGCTGGCGACGACCCGGACGAAGCCCAAGTCAAGAGGACCGATGCTCTTAAAGAACCTCTCCGGCACCCCGTTTGATGACATGAAACACCTGGCAAAGGACAGCCTATGGATGAGCGATCCCGACAACGGCGAGAAGCTCTTGGCCACGATGGACTCCAAGGACCTGTACGGCGAGGACCAGCGAGAGGATATGATTAACACCTTGGTGAAGATCACTTACACTCTTCGCCGCGCCAAGGGCGAGTCCAACAAGGTCTTCTTTGCCCGGTGGGACAACGTGGTGCGAAAGCTCCAAGAGCATCAGGTGAAGCTCCCGGAAGAGTACCTCGGCTTCCTCCTAACGAATGCCCTGAACTTATCGAATGAAGAGCTGAAGTTGCTCCTCAACTTCTCCCAAGGCCGCCTTAAGGTTAAGGACGTCAAGGAGTGGCTTCGGGTGCACGAGACCGAGTTTGAGACCAAACAGGTTAACAAGGTTTCCGCCCAGAAGGCCAACCAGGTCCTCCACACCGAGACGGCCTTCCCGGAAGATGAGGACCCAGAGGAGGAAGATGAGGAGGCCGAGAGCCTCGAGGTTCTTCTAGGTGCTCTTCAAGAACTTGATGGAGAGCATCCTGAGGAAGCCGATCATACAGCGGATGCAATTTTTGACGAGCAGGAGGCCAAGGAAGTTCTGGCAGCTATGGTGAAGGAGCATGCCAAAGGCGTGTCCAAGGGCATGGGAAAGCGGACCTTCACTGCCGTGAACCGAGCGAAGAAGACAAAGGCCCTTGCTCGAGGGTATGGAGTGGGCCGCGACGCGGGCGGCCGCTTCAGAGAGAGCCCAGCGGTCAAGGTTGGCGGCAGCTACAAGGTCAGCATCGAAGCTCTCAAGCGGAGAACTCGGTGCGGCATCTGCCGCGAAGTTGGCCACTGGCACCGAGAGTGCCCAAAGGCTGGCAACAATGGTGGTGGCAACAACAAGGAGACCCACTACCTGGAGTCCGAAGAGGCACTGTTCCTGGACTACATCGAGTACATCGATTTCAAGAACGCCTCCGGCTCCACCTCAGCCAGCAGCTATGACCACATCGGACCGCCGCCGGGCCTCGACAGTCAGAGCCAGAGTGCAGCATACACGGTGCGCGTGCATGAGCTTAACTATGTAGATCGTCATGAGCCCATTTCAGAAGATCAATGCGCTACAGTAGATACAGGTTGCCAGAGAACCGCTATCGGAGCTGAGACATTGAATCGATTTCTGGCCAGTCATGCTCATCAGGTCGGTTGTTGCTTCAAACCAGAGGCGCTTTGCTTCAAATCTGTCAACGGCTTGACCCGTACTACTCGTACCGCGTGTTTGCCGACCAGTCTGGGGAAGAAGGGTTGTATCCTTAGACCGGCTGTTTTCGAAGAAGGTCAGAGTAGGCAAGCTCCTTTCTTGCTGTCGTTGCCCTTCTTGATCTACTGCAGAGCTACTTTACAGTTGGATCCCCAAGCCGGACTCAGTCTGCACCTCAAACGGTTCAATCATCATGTACCCCTTCATATTGGACCTTCAGGAGCCCTTCGTGTACCCCTGGACAGGTTTACCCCAAGGATGCTTCAGGAACTCAGTCAGGCAGTCGATCGCCTGAATAACGACGGCCCAGCAGAGGTTCACCATGTTCTTCCGGAAGCCGGGCCCAGCAGTAGTAACCAAATTGCCCCTGCTGCTCCTGAAGCTCCTCGTCATGATGTCGTCCGAGTCGCCCCACAAGAGAAGCCGCCCGATGCCCGAGCAGGAGGAGAAGTACACCAAGGAGGAGCAAGGTTGGCGACGCCTCACTCTCCGCCTCCTGGTGGTCCTGGCCAACGCATTGCGCCAGATGATCTTGAACCAGATGGGAGTCTCCAATCCGGTGAACATCCCCGGGCGCCAGGTCGAAGGGATGACCAAGAACTTCGGCAAGAAGGAGCTCAAGAAGCTTCGCAACACCATCGACGAGCTCTTGGAGGAGAGCTCGGAGGAGAGCGCGGACGCTACATCGGCAGCAGAGACCTCGAGTCAGAGTTCCTACATCGTGGTTCCGCCGGCAGGACCTCCACCACCGACGCCCCTGAGGACCAAGTGCTACCACGGGGAGGACACCGTGGTCTTGATGTGCCGCAAGGAGGGCCGAAACTACCGTCGCCAATTCCGTCGGTGCCCTCACTGGCGGGACACCAACAAGCGGTGCGATTTCTTCCAGTGGCTGGAGTACCAACCCGAGTGGCAAGATGCCAAGGACGCGCGGAAGAAGCTGAACGACGAGATCCGCAACCTGACGGAGCAGCAGCGACGATGCCGTCACCAAGTCTTGTTGGGAACAGGCAGCAACGGGTCGCAGAAGAAGAAGAAGTGCAAGATGTGCGGCCTCGCCTTGGAGGTCACCGATGCCAAGACGGGCGAGGTGATCTGGGAGCACGGCCATTGGAGGATGGTCCAGGACATGCGCTTGGGCGAGGACGATGCGGACATGGCTGGGGGCATCTCACCGCCAAGCCGAATCGATTCGATCGATCTCGCCTCGCTGCTGGACGAGACGCCGAGGTCGATGCCTCCCACACCGGGCCGGAACCCTCCAAGTCCCAGCTCTCCTTTGACACCCGTCGAACCGGCCAGCAAGAAGCCAACTTCCTCGGCCATGAGTTCCCGTGCGAACAAGATGGGTCCACCGATCCCGGAAGAGGACGAGTACCAGCAATTTCTCCAATGGCAGCAGTTCAAGGAGTTCCAGAAGAAAAACTCCGGAAGCAAGTCGTCATCCGGCCGCCAGTGACGACGGAAATTCAGAATGCCAAGGGCTTTCCACAGAGGAAGCTTCGAAGCGGCATGAAGCGCTTTGAGCAGGTTTGGTCCGAGCTAGTAGAGTGCTTAGGACCGAACTCTGAGCAGGCCATTGTGGAGTTGAAACAGCGTACGATTCGAGACTTGCAGAAGCCCAGCCGGAAGCATTTGGCATACTACCAAGAGTTGTTTCATATGACCGAGAAGCAGTTGCGCAGCGTTGCAGAGATGGTTAATGGTACACCGGGATTCATGAAGGCAAGCCGTCGGAAGTGTGATGCTGGCAGTGCGTTTGAAATTGATTTAGGAGAAGATCATGTCAGTCCGTCCATGCAGCAGTCCTTGTTTACATATCTCGACACCAACGCCCCGGCCTGGTGATGATATCTATTTCCCGCGCCCGCTCCGATCAGCTGTTCAATCTTAGTCGGAACTTCAAATCGATCAACCATGCAGGCATGAAGAAGTTCATAGATTCCCGCAAGAATGTTCGCCAAGTATTGGAAATCGTATGTCAAGTTGGCACATTATGTTCCGAACTGGGATTGAACTTTGCAACAGAATGCCCGTGGCCGCCTCACTCATGGCAACACCGGTGCCTCAAGAAGCTCGAGAAGCTTCCCTCGGCGGTCCGTGCCGGCCACGATCAGGGACGTTCTGGAGTACATGATTCTGCCCAAGAAGGACCCCACGGCTGGATCACCAATCATTCTGGTCTAGCGGCCGCTCTCGATCGAGAAGGCCCTCAACAACGACCGACAGACTGGATCAGCCAGAAGGCCAAGATCATCACTGAGTACGCCAAAGCCGTCTGCAGGGATCCGAAAAAGATCAACCGGGTGAACTACAAAGATATTATCGAAGAAGATCGGAAACACGACGAAGCCTACTTCACTACGGCAGAGCTCCAAGAGATCCTAAGAACTACCGCAGAGGATTCAAAGAACTCCTTGGAGATCCTTAGAACCACCGCAGAGGATTCAGAGAACCCCTCGGAGATCCTTAGAACCGCCGCAGAGGATTCAGAGAACCCCTTGGAGATCCTTCATGAAGAGGACGAGGCTATAGGATTGAACCGGAAGATCTTCCCAGACGCCTACGGAGTCACTGAGGAACAGCTCGGCAACGAGGGCTGGACAGAACTCAGCAATCAGGACTGGCTACATGTGGCAAGGAACAGTGGCGACGTGGTGATCCCTGAGGCCAATCATCAAGCCTACTCGCGGCCCTGGAGAAGTACCTGGATTCAGCAAGAAGCCGGACCATGGCTTCTACACGAAGACGAGATACGGTGGCACGACCTACGAGATCAACAGCGACGACTTCCTTTACAAGCCCGAGTAGCTACCATCTTCCAGGCCAAGGTGAGTGAGGGGTCGGTTCGAAAGATGCGCCACTTTCCCGGCATGAAGGAGATCACGTTGGAGAAATTGGTTCGTCGAGCCCATGAAGGACTCGGTCACCCCGACAACAATCGGCTCGTCAGAATACTCCGACAGAGCCAAGCCCCGGAAGAAGCGATCCAGATTGCTAAGGACCTGAAATGTTCGGTGTGCGCGTCCTATCGTCTTCCTGATGCTCCCCGCCGAAGCGCTCCTCCCAGAGAAGCCATGACGGTGAACGATTTGGTCGGGATTGACACGGTCCATCTTCGGGACTTCAACAACAAGGCCATCCCGGCAATCAACGTGGTGGACTGGAACACGCATTTCCAGTTGGTGATCCCCCTGCCGGCCGAGACAGCGGAGGAGGTCAGGAAAGCCTACCGGCAATGGACGAGATTCTTCGGACCTCCACGGCGGCTGATGATTGACTTAGGTACGGAGTACCAAGCGGCCTTTCGGCGACAGGCCGAACGCGACGGAACCGAGGTGGTTCCTTCGGCCTTGGAGGCCCCGTACCAACGAGGGCTTACTGAACGGGCCGGCGGAGTTTTCAAGAACATCTTCTACAAGGCCATGCTGGACTATGACTGCCAGACCGAGGAAGAGTGGAAGGACTTGATTGACATTTCATGTATGATGAGGAACAGGCTACTTCTTCGAGGCGGCTACTCACCCATCCAACGGGTGATTGGCTATAGCCCACGGCTACCAGGAGGGCTTCTGAGCGGAGGCGAAGCGGACCACATGTCCGCCGACTTGATCCGCCTGGGAGATGCTCAGGCCGAGAAGGCAATGAAAATGAGGAAGGCTGCGGCGATTGCCTTTCATGCGGCCGACTGTGATCAAGCTCTTCGAGCATCAATTCATTCCGGGCCACGTCCACATCGTAACTATGAGGTTGGCCAAGCAGTCTTCTTCTGGAGGAGGGGAGCAGGATCCACCAAGAAGACGAGAACGTCCTACTGGCAAGGACCAGCCCGTGTGATGATGACCGACCTCCCGAATTGCTTGTGGCTATCATTTCAGAACACCGTGGTCAAGGTGGCCCCTGAGCGAGTTCGGCCGGCATCAGAAGAAGAGCAACTGTCCCTTTCCGGGTGGATGAGCGGGATTTCCCAAACGAGAGAGGTCTTCGAAAAGGCTCCCAAGCGTGGCTACATAGACCTCACCAAGGAGGAGGACACCCCAGTCTTTTCCGAGGACGAGCAAGAGGCTGACCCGGCGCTACCCCGGGAACCACTACCGGAACCCGTACGACGAGTTCGCCAGAAAACCAGCGAGTACCAGCAACGAGGGGAAGGAGATGCCGTTCCCGAGGAAACCGTTCTACCAGCAGCGGCATCTACATCTATACGGGTCGAGGCGCCTCCAGACGAACCACTACTACAAGACAATCCCGAGGAAGCGGCTCAAGGAGGAGAAGCTATGGACCTCGACCGGGAAGGACAAGGATCGGCCGGACAAGAGCTCAAACGCGAGCTCGAGGAAGCCCCGGAACCACCCGGGAAGCGAAGCCGAGTGGAACTCCTGGAGGCCTACAACATGCAGCTTCAGGCCTTGGTTCGCCAACGACAAAGGAAGGAAGCCACGGCAAGAGATTTTTCGGGACCAGATGAAGCGCGACTAAAAAGGGCTATTCAGAAGGAGATCAACAACAATCTCAGCACCGGCGCCTACAAGTTGTTATCACTCAAGGAGTCAGAGCAGGTCTTGAGGAGCAAGCCCGAGAAGGTGATGGAATCAAGATATGTCTTGACAAAGAAGCCCTTGGAGCCTTCCGACGTTCCCGCTGCTCGAGCCGACGACACTCTTCTTGAAGACCAGGGCGGCGGACCACACAAGGCGAAATGCCGACACGTCATGAAGGGTTTCTCAGAAGAAGCTGCAACAGAAGTCGAAAGCACAACGCCACAAGTGAGCCGGGACTCCGTGATCTTTGTGGCTCAGGTCTTGGCGTCGATGAGATGGACCCCGGGATTCCTTGACTTTACGCAGGCGTTCCATTCGGGAGACGCCATAGAGCGAGAACTATATTGCTTCCAGCCCAAGGAAGGGATACCCGGAGCCCATCCTCGTCAGCTACTGCGACTACTCAAAACATGCTATGGCTTGACGGACGGCCCCTTGGCTTGGTACAAGCACCTGGCCAGAAGGCTCGTGGAAGACTTCGGCTACGTAAGAAGTTTGGCGGACCCTTGCGTCTTTCTACTTCATGGAGGCCAGCCTGGGGAAGGATCCCTGGAAGGGATCGTCGGAGTTGCTACGGATGACTTGCTTCACGGAGGTGGGGACCGTCATTGGGAGGTGATCAACCACATCGCTGCGGAGTACAAGCTTGGTAAGAACCAGTCGAGCCATGGACGCTTCACCGGCAAGGACGTTTGTCTTCAAGAAGATGGATCCATCTTGATTGATCAAGCGTTTTATGTTGCTGATAAGGTTAAGGTTATTAAATTAGCCAGAGCCCGCCGGCAACAACGGTACTCCCGCTGCACTCCTTCCGAAGTCGAACAACTTCGAAGTCAGCTGGGTGCCCTGGCATGGTTAGCGAAGGAGACAAGATGTGATTTATCAGGCCGGGTGGCCCTGCTGCAGCAGTCCTTCCCGGAGCCCCGAGTGGCAGACATTCTGGAAGGAAACAAGATAGCTGAAGAAGCTCACAGACATGCCCAAACGGGGATCAGAGTGATGCCCATACCATGGCATCGGCTTCGAGTGTCAGTGGTCACTGACGCTGCTTGGGGAAACGCAAAGGATTGCGTTTGGATCGAGGACAACGCCGAGGACTGGTGGGAAGAACGGGCCGACGTTTGGATACGCCACCACGTGGCACCTAGGAGAACAGCCTTTCATCCCGGAGCGGCCCCTGGTGGACCCGATCTACACGAAATCTCGGGCGACAGGTGCATTCAGATGTTTTCGGGATCCGATTCCGAGATTCAGAAGGATGAACTTCGAGACAAGTGGTTTGATGCTCAAGCAATCCGAGTGCTACAAGAAGAGCCCTGGACCGGGCAGACCACCTTCCAGAAGACCTCGGACACCAAGCTCCCGGTCCCTCATTCCAAGATCCATAGCAGCCTGGTACAATTGCAGAATCTGGCCTGTCAAGCAGGCCAAATCATTTTGTACCACGACAAGGCCCTGGCACAAGGAAGCGAACCAGCGCAAACTACAGTGGCGGCATGGAAAAGTTTTAAGCTGAAGCGCAAAGTGGTAGACACTCTTGCTGCAGAAGGACAAGCACTCCAGTCTGGGATTGGTGCTGTCCACTGGCATAGATTGCTGTTTCTAGAAGCGTTTCATGGCATGATGTCAGCAGAAGATTGGCGTCGGGAAGCTCAGAAACTACCTTTTCTGGCGGCAGTCGATTCAAAGAGCCTCTACGATGCAGCAAACAAGTTGTCATCCACAACAGCATACATCAGCGACAAGAGGACGGCGATTGACCTTGCGGTCATAAAGAACGATGTACAGCAGACTGCTGGAACTATTCGGTGGATCGACACGAGAGCCATGATTGCAGACCCACTCACAAAGAACCACCCGGGCCATTACCTGCGACACGTCTTAAAGACGGGGTTTTGGTCCATAGTTGAGGAAGGCACGGCATTGCAGCGCAAAGCGCTGGAACGGAAAGAATGCCATCAGTTGTTTTTCCTTGTTGTTGGAAACAGAGGTTTGGATCGGTGTGAATTTGGTGAGTGATTTCCAA